>JXTB01000129.1:256586-329092 GCA_002914805.1 Parasponia andersonii
GTTATTCCCTAACAAATTAAACCATGAAGATTCATGGAAGGCCCCAAAAAAAGTGTATTAATAAGAACACTAAGCCTTAAAATACATCAAGACTTTCCCAGAACAATAACCTATATTGCGGCTGCTTAAATTTCTTAGTGAAAGAGTATGTTGAAATATGAGGGTCATATACATTTCTCTATTCCCCACAAACCATAGTGCTTTTCCTCAACCTTAAAAGGGAAGAGGGGAAAAAATGACAAACAATGGTAATTATTTACCAAAGTAGGACAAAAGGAAACAAATCCAACAACGTTGGAAAGCGCTGGTTGTTTAGAAAAAACAAAAAAATAAAAGAATCATAATTCATAATCACCTGACCAAGGTTGTTAAAACACTGATAAATGATGGTCTCTGCAAAGAGGAAAAAATGAAACAGCAAATATAAGAAACCTGAAAGATACGTCATTACAACCTTGTATTTTGGGGTAATATAGAATCATAAAAACTTCTTACCTGTGCCAGCAAGCGTGCCTCCCTCAGAAAAATTATACTGGCTATAGCTGCAGGTAGTCATTAAAAATAAATATTAAGCAAGACTGAATGAACGTCAAATGTAAAATATAGAGAAATCATAAAAAATTTTACAAGTAAATTACATAATGAAACAATATACTAACCTGCTTGCCCTTTGAGAGCTAAAGGAGATGGTTTTCCTTGCTTATATGATCTTAAACTCAAAACACTTAAAGCCAGAAGACTACCCCCAAGAATAACGCCAAACCTAATGGCAGCAATGCTTCCTGTTACCATGAAGGAAAGAAAGCCACCAAGAGAAAGAACTAAACCTGCATAACAAGAGAAAAACACAAAAAAAAGAAAAAAAAAATTAAGGCCTAAACATCGTCCTTTATTAGTTCGTAGCCAGCAACAGATAAAAAATTGAATTATAAGTCATGTTGATGGAGGTTGGGACCACATTATATCTAATGTCTGACAGAGACATCTATTTTTTCTGCGACTGCACTTTTGCATCTCTAGCCCACATTGAAATGAATTAAGACACTAAGGAATCTCAAAGAGAAACTATAAACAATGCATCCTTACGTAAGTTCTTATAACAAGTTGCACATACCATATGGTATCCCAACTCGGAAGTCATGGATTTTTGAAATATCATTCAAATCATCAGTCGATAAAGTGAATGTTTCCACAATTTCCTTAACTTCAGGAGATTTTTCTGTAGCTGTTGAAAGATATTCTTTGCCCTCTTCACTGATTTCTTTTGCTATCTCATCCAAATCTTGCCTTGCTTTATCAGCTTGTATTTTCAACTGCTCAGAAGTGTCCTTTAAAATAACCAGTGCTTTCTTAGAGTATATGTCATATGCTTCTTGTGATATACTTTGAACCTTTAAGGCCTGTTCCTTAAAAGAAGCTAGGCCCTCTCTCCAAGCTTCCTGAGATTCGTCAGCTCCCAATTTTATATTATCCTTTTCCTTTTCCACTTCAATCTCTGAATGCTTCTAGCAACAAAAAGAACAAATTGGACAAAAGATAAACATTACTGATGCTTCCCCACAATACAAGCAAGCATGTGATACCAGAATCAGAATGAAAGACTGTATAACATAGCACAGAAAAAGTTTCTTAATATCAATTTCACCCAATGATCAACAAATAATTCCCGTTAAATTAACCATTAGTTATTCTTTTCGTATCAACTGGGCATTAAACAAATAAAATAAAATATCGGTTTCTCTTGCAAACAAATCTAATAGTGTACATCAAACTTCCAGATTTCTTGAAAATACACGGACAAGTTTGAAAAGACACGATGTTGATCTTGAGATAACAATGTCCAACCTCGTCATATGCTTTCGCACTGCTTTCCACACCCCCAGTCAGTCCCAGAACGAGTACAAAGTACATATAATATAACGCAAACACATCCACAAATGATGACTGAAAATTCTAAACCTTTTATTAAGTTCCATAAGAAGAAGACAGCTTGGTTAATTTAAATACACTGCTGACCATGTCGAACAACAAGAAATTCAACCTGAACATGAGACACCAACAGAATAGCCTCGAATTTCAGTTTCTCGCAATGAAAATGGGATGCTTAATGCAATCATTCGGCCCAGAAACATAAAAGATCATTTGTATCATCATACAGTATTCCAGTAAAAGAAGATTGATACAACACCAACAATCCTTATAAATACCCCCAAAAAAAAAAAGGCGGATTAACAATTTGCCGGCACACATTGAAGCAACGGCATTGCAATACCCTCATTCAAATTCAAATTCTAAACCTCAAAAACTAGTCAAAAAAAACAATCCCAAAATCACCATAAAACCTCAAAATTCAGAGCTTACCGAATCCTCGTGCGAAGCGGCAAAGACGACCACCGGTGGACTCCACGAGCTCCGTCGATGAGAGAAGAGCGAACCAGAGCCAAAGCCTCCGGTCGGCGCCGCTAATACTCTGCAACTGTGAGCTCTGAGCAGTGGATCGAATCGCAAAGAAGATGACGAGGAATACAAGGCCATCGGGACCGCCTTCTTTAAGGATAACGAAGAACCAGAGCTAGGGTTAGGATTAGGGTTAGGACTTAAGAGCGAAAACGACTCTATTACCGCACTCATTTTCGCTCTGTCTGTGCTCTGTGCCTGGCCTGGGAATTAGAGAGGAAAATGTTTGAAACAGAAATGACGCTGACGACAAGGATTCTTGGGAGCTTTATATATTGTATACAAACATATACATATTTATGTTATATTACAATACTAACCCTAAATTATTAAAAACACTCACTTTGCTTCTTAAATTTTAAAATATCATAGTTAGTCTTAGAATTTTTTTTTTTTTCCGTGAAATTTATACCGAGTATCCGTTTGTTTCCTTATATTTCACTGATACTCTCTAAATTCCATGTTCCACAAAATAGAATAAAATCAAGTATGAAATAAGTTAAAAATAAAAAATGAGTAATTTAAATAAATATATTTTTTAAGGGGTTCCAATAGCTATATGTTCTTTTTAGATTAAAAAATGAAGAAATATCTCTAATTAAAAATAAATACAAAATTATCCTCGTCAAAACTTAGATCTTTTATAAATTGATGTACATTTACTGGTTAACAGATTTTTTAACTATTTTTTAAACATTTATGAGTTTATTGAATTTCAAAAAATGAAATTTACGACTATTAACCATAAATCACCATTAAATAATAAATTTATTTTTTCTCGTGGTAAATCTATTTATTTACCGAATATATTTTCATATATGATAGGTACACTATTGCAGTACATCATTTTTGAAATTTAGATACATTAAGCTTAAAGATAGATCTACTAGATATCTACCAAATTTAAAATATTCAATTTTCAGAGTATATATATTTTGTCATAAAAACCTATACTAATCTCATAAAATGATATATCACCACTAGAAAATACTTATCAAAAGTCAAGATCATAATGTGGTATATCCGTAAAAAATATTATATACAAAATAAAAAGCTTGATATACCAAGAGAAATAACATGTGTAATATTTAATGGTTCCGTTGATCATTACCGATGACAATAAAAAAGGGGGGAGAAATGAAGTGAAAACTCCTAACTAACAAGTGGATATTTAACTATAAAAAAAATGGTCTAAGATAGTAAATTCACTCATTTGTTAATACCACTTTTTTTTAAAGAAGAAGAACATAGACTGTAAATTCTCTTTAAAAAAAAAAGTCGTTAAATATTTAATAAAAATGGAGAAATATAGTTCTTACAAAGTTTTGGGACAAATTTGAAAATAAAATAAATTCTTCTCTGAAAGTGTTCCTACGTCATATTTCATAAATTGTTCAAAACTAACCAATATCAATAATTAATTCTTCTATGAATACTATGTCTTTCATTTAATAAAGTCAGATATCAATTTTAGCAAAGATTGGCTCTATTGCTAATCATCTATTTACTGTCTTCACAATAGTTATAATCTTAATTAAGATTCAAATGTGATTACAATTTATTACACTTTATTATTCCTAAAGTGACCCTTAATTAAATTTTGATTTTTCTCTTCCCATCCCTCCCCTTCTCTAGTTGTCTTGTGTATGTACCCATTCTTTGTCTCTCTTTAAGCATTTTTCTCTCCTTGTCAGCCCAACAAATCAAGGTATTTCGTTTTCCCTTGCGAAAAGTCAATGATAATTTTGTGAGCACTTCAATTTAAACAAGAATTGTAATTTATCTCATAAATATGATACATATATTATTCAAATTTTACACAGAGATAAAGTATTGCATCGCTCATAATCGGAGATCTTGTGGCCCTTCACAAGAATTGAATTGCTACAGAGTATAGGCTTCTTTTCTAAAATATTGTCACGAATTAACAACGATCGATTCTTTTTTCTGAAAGCAACTATTATGGTACCTCTCGCTTTCTCTCTCTAGAGTTCCTTCTTTTTTTTTTTTTTTTTTTTTTTCCTTTTTAAGGTAGCTGCTGAACTAATAAACATCTCTTTTTTCAGTCTACTACCCTTAGCATCTGTTTATAAAAGAGCATTAATAGATTCCTGGAACCAATTAAAATTTTAAAATTGCAATAATCTAAGAGAGATCGAGAGAAATGAAATACCTAATAAGGCCAAGAGTGATCCTTATCTCATACTTATATACATTATTTGTTTACCTTTTTCAGCTTAATTTTGTGCTTAATTATTTTGTTAAAAAAATCTTTATTTTAATTTGTGATATTAAGCGTGTTTTAAAGTATGTATGCAAAGAGAGCTTAAATGGTATTTTTCTAAAAGAATTAGAGAAAGATGACTTAAAGAATAGCTTAAACCCATTTAGAAAATTCAATAGAGGCCGAAGTACGAAATACGTAAAATGTAGTATATAGGAAGCCAAAGGGGAGTGTGCGTAAAAAATTAGAGTTAGCTTGAGTATAATATATATATTACGTGGTGTCATGTTTGATATTGTCACCTGAACAAGGATTAATCATATGAAGAGAAGTTATGGTTGAACCCTCTTTTTTCTATTTTAAGTGAGATCCTTTACTCTCAACCATCGGATTATAAACCGGCGGACCAAATGCTTTATGTTGCAAAAGTTTATTGTACATACCGAACCTTCTTCCCCAAATGTGCAAAAAAATTAACCATAAACTACAAAAAAGAAAAAAACAATTGCTCTTCGTTATTTTTTATTTTTTCAGTTTTTGTATTTGGGCTTCTTCTTTACAGAGTAGCTATTGATTGAAACAAAATTATAGAGAGGATGATGACGACCATGATGATTATAAAGCAGCAAGACATGTAAAATAAGGCTTATGGTAATTGTTAGGAGTTAAACTAATGATTAGATCCTTAAGGAAAATAAAAACAATTAATGGTTAGATTGGCATATCTATTGACTACTTTCGAAACCACAAAACTGCCAAAAAAAAAAAAAAATAGTGTGTTAGTAAGTGTACAATACAATTTTGACATATAAAAGATTTGAACTGTTAGATATAATCCGATATATAATCCAATAGCTGAGAGTAAAAGATCTCACTTAGAGTATAAAAAAAAAAAAAAAAAAAAGATTCTTCCCTAATCTCTTCCAATCATATATTTATAACAATATTTTACTTCGAAAATTGAATTGCACGTCAGCAACTGAAAAAGAGAAAATGGGCTAGGCCCAATTTGTAGATTGACGAAAGTTTGGGGAAAAAAAATAGTTAATATCACCTAGGGTCCTAAAAAGTATTATAATTTCGAAGAGGTAATTTGATTGGCTGTCCTCCTTTTGAAGATATTACTGTCTTTGACAAATAAAGGTCTGCAAGAGATCACTTATCTTGTTATCTTAAATACTTTTGGCAAATTAAAATTCTGGGGAGGTAACCAGCCAACCACAAATACTTCGTCAAGTACCTTGTGACAAATTCGGATTTTGAAAAAATAACCTTATTGGTTAAATAAAGTTAGAAATTTATATTCAAAATTTAAATTCATCAAAGATATTTGAGGTAATTTATCAGGTCGCCTCTTCAAGACCTAAATTTGTGAAAAATTCTTGAGATAATCACTTAGATTATCACATACATTGTACAAAAAATTTTAAAAAGAAAATTGCAACATTCTTTTATAGTTTTTAATTCTCAAAAATTGAAATTAAAAAAAAAAGAGTATTTTGCTTGTGAGAATCATTTTTATTTATTTTTTATATAATTTTTTGTTTTCTAAAAGTGTGAAGAAAATTTTTTTTTCTTGTTTTAAAAAAATAATTGAAGACATGGGAAGAAAAAATAAAAGAAGAAGAAGAAAGAAAAATACAAATGAAAAGAAAAACATTTGATAACTTTTTGAAATAATTTTTATCAAATTTTGTTTTATTATAAACTTCGCATTTTCTCCAAATTCCGTGATATCTTCTTAGTCGTTGGAGGAATTGTCTTCACCTTCTTCAAACTATGAATTTTCAGGTTTCCCAAATTTTTTCGGGAAGGAAATCAAGTGGCAGATTGTTTTGGTTCAAAGGTTTATGTTGATTTTTCTTGGGGGAATTCTTGCCCACATTTTTTTCCCTTTTGTTTCGAAGGATTCTTTTGGCCCTGGTTTTTATCGTTTTAGATGACTGGCTTTAAGTTTTCTTTTTCTTTTAGTGTTTGTATTTCTTCACTTTGTTTTATTTTTATTTCTTTTAAAGTTATTAGGAGTGAGTTCGTATGAGAGCTTGCGATTTTAGGTGCCAACTTAGCTGGAATTCTTTTATGTCCACTTGATATTCCTTTATCTCTTATTTTCTTCAATTGAATAAATAAATAAATACACTGCACATTTTGGAGGCAAACAAAATGTTAAGTAGCGCCTGTGCTCTTTGTGACAGTAACACGCACATGCTGCCACTGGATAAGTTGACTATTTTGAAATTTGCCACATTTTTAATTTATAAAGAGTGCATCCAATAGCCAGGACTTTCAAAAGAATTGGAAGATCCGGAATTGTTCATTTATTTGGACTGTGAACTACATTCATGTAAGAACCCCATTTGACATTCCTAAAAATGGTAATCGCATGACTAACACAATTTATACTCCTGTAAGAGTATTTATAAGAAATGGCCACTTTTTTTAATATCAATTTAAGAAGACATTATTTTCACCTACTTTTTATTTTTGATAAATAAATATTAATTATTCAAAGAAACAGATTGGCAACCATAGAGAGGGTGCTTCCCCAAGATTATAAACACCAGTCCGAGAACAGGAAAGAGCCTATTGGGCCTGGCAATCAGCAGAAGATTAGACCTTCTAGGCACAAAAGAAAAAGTAATACTAGAAAAGCACTTAGATAAATCTAGAGCTAAACAAAACGAAGCAAAGGCACTCTAAGCTCTTTTTCCTTAGACAAAGCTTGAACAGCCAGCATTAAATCAGACTCCAAAATCAAATTTCTTCATCCCTAGCTTATAGCAAACTCCATAACTAAAACAATGGCCTGAAATTCTACCTCAGGAGGAAAAAAGACTGATTCTTTCTTGAAAACAAGCTAAGTTACTACTTCATACGTCTTTGAAGATGCCACACAACCCTAGATTACCTTCAACAAAAGAAGCATTAGTATTGTCCTTGAAAATCTCAGGTTCAGAGGTACCTAAATATAAGTCTCCTTCATCACAACTTCAGTTGGGTTAAGCTTCACTTATGAAGCTGCTTGAGCCATTGTTAAAATTCGTGATCTGAATTTTATTTGTCTCAATTTGAAAAGCTTGTGGTACAATATATGTGGTGATTTTATAATTGAGAGAATTTTTTTGGAGTCAGTAATGGTGGCAGAAAGATCGGGTCGATATAGCCCTATTTTATGAGCTTAATTTTTCCGTATATATTTTGTCCATAAACATATGTGTTTTGGAGTTCTAAGATTTTATATATTTTGTCTTAGCCGTGTAAGACTCTAACTCTCTGTATTCAATTTCGTCATAATAAAAGTTTCTTTCCCTCTATTAATGATTTTTACTGATCAGAATTTTCTACGTAAATTTGTGTGTTCTTATTTTTCTTTTCTATTACTTTTATCATTCGTTAATTCTTAACAGACTCGTCGTCATTTCTATCACAATTGAGCTAGCTAATCTACCTAGTCAAGTTGGTTCCACTTCCTCGTTCTTAAAAACACAATTTATCCCGTTAACTCTAATAGCCCACTGGACCTAAACCATAGCATCCAAGCAATTGAGCAATTCTTAAACAAGTGTAAAGTCGACTTGTTTTTCTTGAGACACATTGGGCAATTGCTATCTCCCGTTCTCAAAATTCCGTTAAGCTTATCTCGCATGTGGGCAGACAATTGGAAGCAATCCTCCAAACTAGAAGTTTCTTACGGACATGGAACAAACCAGATTTTGCTACTTTCCAAATCAGACAATCTCTTCTTGGAGCAGTTAGAGAATTGATTTAGGTCATCTTCAACCGAAAACTTTAAATTAGTATAATTTTGACACTAATTTATAATTTTTTTTTTTTATACTATCTTCAAAATTATCTCCAACTCAAAACTTTAAATCTTTACACCAAAAAAAATATTTTCTTTCTTTTTCTCATCTTTTAATTTATAATCAATTAATAATTGAAGAATAGGACACAAAAAGAATAAAATTTATTGCCTATTATATTTAAAGGATAGAATTGAGATTAATAAAATTTGCAAAACAAATTTTAAAACTACAGTGAAACTTTAAATTTAGTGCAATACTGTTGCAAATAATAAAATAAAATTTTGCTTTAAAGTTGGATTGGAACATCTATTTAACTTCAATTTAGTGTAAAACTTCGTTTTGAAGGCCTAGTAGGGTTTGAGTCGGAGATGCGGATCTTTTTTATCCTCGTCAAAAATTTGCCTCGAAAGAAAAGTGTCCCGATCACGAGAACCAAGAATGAACATATCGGCCATTGTTAGTAAAGCTCTTGGAAAGGTTGGACTTGGAGAAAGTGGATTGAAGTCGGCCCTCATCTCTACCAGATCAGTCCAAGGAATCCAATAATGTTTCCACATCTGAGGTAAATATCTTCTTGCTTTAACATCTTGGCTGCCACAACAAAAACACAGCCACTATGAGAATTATACAACTCTATTCATGCCCATCAACTTATTAACGATTCTACCTACTTAATAAATAACATTTTTTTCTCTTTTTTTTCCCCATCTAAATGGCCTTTTTTGGTAAATCAATTGTACGTATATTATGCCAATTTTATGTAATATTATATCAATTTTATATGAAGTAAAAAAAAATATATATATATATATATATATGAAGTACATCAATTTCGAGACATATATATTTCTTATAAAATTGATATATTCTGGCATTTTTTGATAATTTCGGCCATTTTTCAATAGCGTTTGAAAAACAACATGTCTTAAACATGACCAAAATTCGGTCGTTGGGCTAAGAAGAAAGAAGCCCCTCCCTTAATCACTAGCCCAGCTCATTAGAACTGAAAATGGGGTCCAGCCACTAAGAACAGTGAAGCCCAAACTATGTCCCATATCAAAGCCCAAAAGCCCATAACTAGGCCATGAATCCCGCCAGGACAAGCAACAATGGGACTTCACTTGTGCGTACCGTACAAGAAAGCACCAAATCTCATATCAAGTCCAAATCTCTCTCACCAAAATTAAAAAATAAAATAAAAAAATAAAATAACTTAAAATTAAGTAAGAAAAACTCAACCAAACGAGTCAGGGGCTGAAGCTTCTAAATCCGTATTAGACGCTGCCTACCATGCATTTTTAAAGTATAAACCGTTGCGCTTTTATCAAAAATAAAAACAAAATAGAAAAGTAAAAGAACTCTTTGTTGGTTTGGTTTCACATGAAACTTTGTACATTAAGATGGGACCATGGAATTTTGACAAGCTTAAAATATTAGTTTAGTTTTAGAATATTAGAAAGAAAGCGCCATTTCCGCCACTGATCTGCAATCTTTGACATGTCCCGAGAAGAACATTTAAGAGCTACTTAGTTTATTTACTGACCATATTAATAGAACATCGATTATAGGGTCAGAGACTTAAATGTTGAATTGGAGACCTTTGCAAGTGAAAAGTAAAACAAGGGAACCACTATTACGGTCAATTTTCATTGGGGTTGGGAAAATATTCTATTCCAAGTTTTGTAATTTTTTTTCTTTTTGAAAATAAATAAATAAATAAAAAGCCTTGGACCATTGTAAATGTTAAATGCTATTTTTAATGTTTATAACAAAAAGAAAAGGTGTATAAGTAATTAATTGAGTATTAAAAAGTGAGATATTAAATATTTTACTACTACTAAATAGCAGTTTCGTAATTAAAAAATCAATGATACAATAAATGTCATGTATTTGATGTCGTATTAATACACTAAGTAGAACATATGCTAAATTCATCATAACTAATAACATAACATAATAGCGTCCTGATTACTAGGATTATGGGTTCAAATCCTAGAGACGCTATATTGGGGGAATGAGAATGAGACTCAGACGTGGACAAATGATGAGCAGACAGCTGGTCATAAATATAGATTAGTAAACAATGCTATATTAGAGAACGAGACTACCAAGTAAACAAATGTCGAGTGGGCCTCTCGTCACAAAAATATCAGCATTTTCGTCATTTTTGTAAAAATGTTAGTGTTTTTTTTCGTTTTTTGTTTATTGTTTCACTCCGTTCTTTTTTCCCTTAATTCTCTTTACAGATTAGTAAACGATGAGACCACCGGTGGGACAATGATGAGCAGACACTCCGTCACAAAACCGTCAACATTTTTGTCGTTTTTGTTTTTTTGTTCCACTCCATTCATTTTCCCCTTAATTCTCTTTACAAATTAGTAAATGCAACCTTAATGTATTATGTCATTGTAGATGCTCCTCCATTAACACTTAATTTAATATGTGACTGTTACGGTGGACACATTTTGGACCAAAAAATATTGATGTGAACATTTATAATGTTGAAAAATATTTTTTTAAAAAATCCATTTGTCAACTACCTCATTCTTTTTTGTTCGAACAATTAATTACTGTTTTTGTAGAAACAATTTATTGTTGAGTAGAAATTTAATAATCAAAAACAATTTTCTTTTGTAAAGTTTCATTAATGTTGACGGTATCTATAATTTTTCTGCATTAACTTCAGGGATAGTACGTGACTTAATTATTTCCAATTTCATGGAGTTGTTACTGTAATTTCAACGTTAGTCAATAGTGTCATGTAATTTTCTAAAAATATATACATGTTTGACTGACATTAGGCAATTTGGACTTTCGAAATTTTTCATTAAGTTTTGTCACACTTACCTTTTGTTATATTTCAATGAAGAAGAAAAAAAAAAACGTACAATTTTTTTTTTTTTTCAGTCAGAGAACTCCTCCGGCCCAACAACAACTTGAACCTCTTAGCATAAAGTAAAATCTCGATACAGAGAGGCAGAATTGAGTAGTTAAGCAGCGTTTGTTTTGGGGAGTCTGAAACGTGGAAATTGACCAAAGCGATTGGTTTGACCTATGCATGAGTATGTGAGATTGCATGAGAGAGAACTTCTAGATTTGATAAACAAACATATAACAAACACATAAGCAAAATTATCCATTTCTTTCAATTAACTAATTGGGACATCTGGCACATCCATATCATAAATGTAGTTGACATTATGTGCATTCANTCTTATTTTTTACAATAAAAAAATATACATGCAAAATTTTTATTGTCCAAATTGATATTTATCTATAGGTAAAAAAAAATATACTTATTGAATTGGTGCCCATATATATATATATATATTGTTTTATGTTCCGTTGACAGCAAAAGTTTTTCCAGTACGATATAAATTTTCAAACACATTCGCATATAATACACCCTGATTTAATCATAATCTTATTAAAATAGTGATTGTAAGTATTTTTCCTTTCCTTCTACTTTAAGTTTCTTTAAAAGTATAAATTGACTGGAGTACAAGAAATGTGATAATGCAAAAGTGTTGCTACATGACTACATAGATGTCGTACAATTTTAAAATGTGTATTCAATAATGTTGGTAAGATATTTTATTGTATTTATTTAGTTTGCTCTATTGTGGAAAACAAAGTAGAACAATTAATATCACTAGTTCGTATTTCTTAATCCTTAGATCCCATAGATTATAACGCCGTGATAATTTTAATTGTAAGTCATAGGCTTTTTGGGAAATTAATCAAAACTAAACTATCAATAACATTAACAAGCATGTAAACCCGTAAACACACAATACATACCGTATTTTAGTTGGGTTAGCAAAATAACATTTATATTCATGAGATGAGATGATAACATTGTTGACTAGAAATATGCTTCCTGAGTTTTATTTTTTTGCAGGTCCCTAAGTTTTAAAAACATTAGCAATTAAGTCCCTTTTATTGGTGATTATTAAATATTTGTTGAAATTGTGCATGTGCAAGTCACATATAAGATTTTTGAATGACAAAATATTCGGAAAAAAAATCCACTGGCACTATTTGGTTTGGTAATGATTTTTTAAAAAAAATTTTGAAATTATAATTTTTTAAAATTTTCCTTCCAAATCAATTAGTGATTGTAAAAACAATGATTTTATCTTTCGAAACTTTGGAATCGACATACACATGTGCAATTTCATTATGTATTGAATAACCACTAATGAAAGTTCTTTACAAATTAGAGACCTAGTTACCAACAAAATAAAACTTAAGGACCATATTGCTAATTTTGTGAAAATCAAGAAGGCAAATACACGTCAAAATCCCTTAAAAAAATCAAATATCTCCAAAAGACCCTTTTATAATATAGGGAAGGGAGGAGAATAATTAAAATAACATGTCCATTTTTTTTTAGAAGAATGTTAATTATGCTCTTTTTGACACTATATTTTGCATTCTTTCACTCTTATTGTTTAACACATAAATTTTATTATATTATTAAAATATTAAATTAGATAATAAAAATCATGTGTTGATACTGGAGAATATAAAAGAAGTGATAAATAAAGTGTATTTAGCACTCTTGTTTTTCTTAATACTGGTAAATAATTAAATGGATTAATTTTTATACTAAGTAGATCAATTTATATACTAGAATAAGTTCCATGGATTGATATATCAATCATTAGCTATATAAACTTAAAAAAAACATCTATTATAATGAAGTGTCATTATCGGCAATTTTGATTAAAGCCCTTATAGAAGATTCAAGTCCATAGAGTACATACTTAATAGTCCTATAATTTTTAGAATGGAAATTTATGGAACTAATCTAAAGGCCCACAAATAGGATCATTATTTTCCCAAATAAAAAGAAGGGCAACGCAAACTTTTCAAAGCTAAAGACCAGTAGTTAAAATAGAATACAGAATGTGACGCCCAAAAGAAAATGGTTTTTTTTTTTTTTTTTTCCTCACGATGAATGGGTCTATTGATACTCTCGTAGTGATAAAAGAACCGTTCATAATATTGTCAAAATTAGCCTTCATTATTATATTATGAACATAGATACCACATTTTTCAACAAACCTCAAAATACCGGTACCTTGTGACTATCAATATTCGACCATGTGTGCTCAATTTGCTTATTTTCGACCGAGGTTGAGTTTTAGAGGGGTGAGTATAAATTCATAATTTTGAAATTTTTATAAAATAAAAGTCTTAGTTTCATATGCAATTTATAGATTATCCATTTTATCGTCAAATTCTAATACTCAAAAATTTAAAATAAATCACGTGGCTAACATCTTTTGTTATCCTTGAGAAATGGCAGGGAATCTAATTTTTCTAAAATATCCAATAATCCTCAAAATTTTCTCTTTATCTCTTGTCATCACTCGTTTAAGTCATGTATTTATAAAAAGTTGTTAATCTAATAAGTATTTTTTTTTTCATTTATTGATAAGTAATTTTCAAATTAAAAAAAATAAAAATAAAAATAAAAATATATTATTTAATATTTTTTTTCTCTCTACTTTTTATAATGAAATGTATGTAACTAATTTTAATTAGACATAATAATAACTATAAATAAGTAAAAAAAAAATACCTATTTTTTATAAAAACTTAAATTTCTTTACCTAATTAGGGTTTGTGATTAGCTTTTTTAAAAGATTTCTGTCTCCTTTGTATCCAACTAATCAAATATGCATTATATTATTTTTTAGTAAGTTGATTTTCTAACTCCCAACGAAAGATGTCTTTGTTATTTACAGTGATGCTGTCTTATTTGTTTAGTGAGATATTACGAGAAAAAGAAAAATTAGGACTTGTAAAATTTTTCATTCACTCTCATACAGTAACTTACCCAAGTCTAAATTCTTAAGAATAATTGGTAAACTTATATCCATATCTTATAAATATTGACTTAAACAAAATAGGAAAAGATTTGAATATGTAGCTCAATGAGTACTTTTTCTATGGAGCACTTATTGTAAGCTATTGTAAGCTCTGTATGGAGCACTTAATGTAAGCTCTGCCTCAAAATTGTTAAAATTAGTAACCTCGGCTTGCAACGTTAACCTATTAATTTCAAGGGTAAGGTCGAGAATGAGAATTGGGAAGAACAAAATTTTTTAAAAAAAATATATATATATATGAATAAGACATTGGTGGTTGGTGAGAGAAGGGAGGGCTTTAGCCATGTTGGACAGAAAAAGTTGCACGAAGCAAACACGTCAGATAACACATAGGATTCTGCTTTGACCGAATGACTCTCACAAAAGCCACGTACGAGTCCATAAAAAGGCATTTAAAATAAAAACTTAAATAAAAGGACTTGCCACGCCCTGCAACTCTCTCTCTCTCTCTCTCTCTCCTCTGCCCTCTGCTTTCGCCGTTAGAACCTTTTAATGCTTCTTTTACACTCTCTCTGTCTCTCACCCCCTCCCCCCAAAAAAAAACCACCAACACTTATTTATTACACACACATACACACACTCTCTCTCTCTCTCTCTTTCTATCTCTACTGACGCAGACTGACCTCCATTCCTTTCTTTAATGGCTTCTTCTTCTTCTTCGTCTTCTTTTTATTCTACTGTAATGGTTCGAATTTTCTTGCTCTCTCCCGCCCCTTTCACCTCTCTACCGGCCGGCTTTTTGGCTGCAGCCCCTCGATCTGCTCCAATTCTTCAAATCAAGCAAAGACTCTGTTAGCACAAAAAACCAAACTCCTTGGATCTTATTCTCAGCCGTTTCGAGCTCTCCCTTTTGAGCTTCTGGGTTCTCTTAGAGACTCTTGAAAAGGGTTTCCTTTTGTTGCTTTCTTACTCTTTAATGTGTTTTTGGTTAATGGGTTTGCGAGTGTTTTAGTTTTAGATAAGAGCCAATGGGTTTTGCTGCGAATCACTTATTTTTCCCATTTCTGCTCATATTTCACTGAGCTTTTTCTGGTCTCGTTTTCGTTTCTTTGTGTTAAAACTGAGCAAAATTCGGCCTCTTTTAGGCTCTGTGGCTTCTGTTTCGTGTCTTTTTGTTAGTTAAGATTCTGAAAAGAAACGAAGAAAAAAAAACATGTCATTATTCAAGCTATTTCTTTTTCTTCTTATCTTGGCTCCAACTCTGATACATTCTTTGAACTCTGTCTTCAACGACGACGTTTTGGGGTTGATCGTGTTCAAGGCTGGTCTCCAAGACCCAGAAGCCAACCTCATTTCATGGAATGAAGACGATGACAGTCCCTGCAACTGGAAAGGAGTCAAATGCGATCCTCGATCGAACAGAGTTTCTGAGATTGTTTTAGATGGTTTTTCTCTTTCTGGGCATATAGACCGAGGCCTTCTAAGGCTTCAGTTCCTTCAAAAGATTTCACTTTCGAGAAACAACTTCACGGGTACCATAAACCCTGATCTTCCTCACCTCGGGAGTCTACAGGTTATAGATTTGAGCCAGAACAGTCTCTCTGGGTCTATCCCAGATGAGTTTTTTCAACAATGTGGTACTTTAAGAGAAGTTTCTTTAGCCCAAAATAACCTCACAGGTCAGATTCCTCAGTCTTTGAGCTCTTGTTTTTCGTTGACAAAGGTGAATCTTTCTTCTAATAAGCTATCTGGGAAACTACCCTCTGGTTTATGGTACATAAGGGGGTTTGAAACGCTTGACTTTTCGGATAATTTTTTGGAGGGAGAGATTTCTGATGGGATTGGAAACTTGTATGATCTGAAAACTGTTAGTTTTAGGAAAAACTGGTTCTCTGGGACTCTTCCTGGGGATATTGGAGGTTGTTTGATGTTAAAGTCCGCTGATTTTAGTGATAACTTCTTCACTGGTTCACTTCCGGAGTCAATGCGTAGACTTGTTTCATGTTCTTCTTTGAGTTTAAGAGGAAATTCTTTCATTGGTGAAGTTCCGGATTGGATTGGAGAAATGGGAAAGCTTGAGTTGTTAGATCTTTCCGCGAATAACTTCTCAGGTCGAATTCCAGTTTCTGTTGGAAATCTTCAGTTATTGAAAAATTTGAATTTGTCCATGAATGAGTTCAGTGGAAGCTTGCCAGGATCAATGTCAAATTGCACTAACTTGTTGGCTTTAGATGTTAGCCATAATCAGTTAAGAGGCAGTCTTCCTTCATGGATTTTCAAGAGAGGAGTACAAAGTGTTAGTCTGTCTTCCGTCCCATCAGTAACATCCTCTCCTAGAGGTCTTCAGGTCCTGAATTTGTCGTCAAATGCTTTTTTTGGTGAACTTCCATGGGATATTGGGGCTCTTAATTCCTTACAGATATTGAATGTGTCGAAGAATGGTATATTTGGTTCCATCCCAAAAAGCATAGGTGAGTTAAAAACTGCATACGTTCTTGACTTGAGCGAAAATCGACTAAATGGAAGCATTCCATCTGAAATTGGGAGAGCAATTTCACTGAAGGATTTGAGGCTGCAGAAGAACTCTTTAACTGGGAAAATTCCTCCCCAGATTGAGAAGTGCTCAGCTCTAACGTCTTTGTAAGCTCTCTCACTCTTCTTGTTCTCTGGTGTTGTTTTCATTTACATTTAAACCTTGAAGTGTTTGAAACCCCATATACTAACTTATTTGCAATTTTCTACAGTATATCTTTTATGCATTGGTTGGTGACATGAAATATTTTAATTGCGAAAAATGTGAAAAGTACAAATCTCAATTCGTCTCTTTGTTAAAATCGAATGCTGCTGGAAAAAAATTATGACGGCATTAACAAAAGTAAACTCACAAAACGCAATGTTGAGCACACAAATGAGCAAGTTTGTTTGTACTTTATGTAGTTAGGCTCTTTATCTTTGGTTCCTGAACCTTAGCGGATGAAAAGAATATATGTATAAATAAACATTGTCTTCTTTCTAGCTCTAAAATAAATAAATTAATTATACATTTCTTCCGTTATATGTTTTACACTCCTCTGAAATTCTGTCTTACTGGTTCCAAATATGCAGGATTGTGTCTCAGAACAACCTGACTGGTCCAGTTCCTGCAGCCATTGCAAACCTTACAAATCTTCAATATGTGGACTTGTCTTTCAATGAACTCTCTGGAAGCTTACCAAAAGAGCTCACAAATCTTTCACACCTCCTGTCCTTTAATGTCTCTCACAACCACATTGAAGGCGAGCTCCCTGCTGGTGGTTTCTTCAACACTATTTCTCCCTCATCTGTTTCTGGAAATCCGTCCCTGTGTGGCTCTGTTGTTAACCGTGCATGTCCTAATAACCACCCCAAACCAATTGTCCTTAACCCGAATTCTTCTGACTCTGCTGGTGGTTCTTCCTCTCCACGATATGGCCACAAGAAGATCATACTAAGCATATCAGCACTAATTGCCATTGGTGCAGCTGCTTTCATTCTTATTGGTGTTATAGCCGTCACTGTCCTCAATATCCATGCCAGGTCTTCCATGTCACGTGCTGAGGCTTCTCTTGCATTTTCTGGTGGGGAAGATCCTAGTTGTTCCCCCACTACTGACCCGAACTATGGCAAGCTCGTTATGTTTTCTGGTGATGCTGACTTTGTTGCCGGGACTCAGGCACTGCTTAACAAGGATTGTGAGCTAGGTCGGGGTGGTTTTGGAGTTGTTTATCGAACAGTCCTCCGAGATGGGCGCTCGGTTGCAATCAAGAAGCTTACAGTCTCAAGTTTGATCAAGTCCCAGGAGGATTTTGAAAACGAAGTGAAAAAGCTTGGAAAAATTAGGCACCATAATCTTGTGTCACTGGAGGGATATTACTGGACTCCATCCTTACAGCTGCTCATTTATGAATACATACCAAATGGGAGTTTATACAAAAATCTGCATGACGGATCCGACAGAGCCCTCTCTTGGCGACAGAGATTCAGCATAATTCTTGGGACGGCAAAAGGTTTGGCCCATTTGCACCAGATGAACATAATCCACTATAATCTAAAATCAACTAATGTTCTGATAGACAGCTCCGGTAATGCAAAGTTAGCAGACTTTGGTTTGGCAAGGCTGTTACCGATGTTAGACCGCTGCATCCTGAGCAGCAAAATCCAGAGTGCACTTGGGTACATGGCTCCTGAGTTTGCATGCCAAACTGTCAAGATAACTGAGAAATGTGACGTGTATGGATTCGGGGTCTTGCTGTTGGAGGTGGTTACTGGAAAGAGACCTGTGGAATACATGGAGGATGATGTGGTAGTGCTATTTGACATGGTGAGAGGAGCACTGGAAGAAGGCAGGGTAGAAGAATGTGTTGATGGGAGACTTCAGGATAATTTTCCTGCGGAAGAGGCAATCCCAGTGATTAAGCTGGGTTTGATATGTGCATCTCAAGTGCCTTCGAAGAGGCCAGGCATGACTGAAGTGGTCAATATCCTAGAGTTGATCCAGTGCCCTGCAGAAGGCCAAGAGGAACTGGAATGAAGTTTTCAACTATAGAGACTGAGAAAGATCATCAGATGAAATGATACTACTCCGGTGAAGAGTAATCCGGCTGGATGTTTTGAGCAAAAAAAGAGAGTATAGATTGTTGAAGGTCCATGTCTTCTTGACCTTTTTATTTTTTATTGTTGTTGTTTCTATTTTTTGGCTCCTATGTATCTTCTTTTATAATTTTTACTACAGCTGTATTGCCCCGGATTCCTTTTCACCGGTTTAAAATGGAACAACTTGGATACTTGAGATATTTTTATCCATATACCAAAATGGTTGAATCTTCCTCCTGTTGTATTGGAAGGTTTTTCCTTGGAATTGTTTAAAATCCAATTAGTATTAGAATCCTAACACTATACTTGTTCCTAAATTAGATTCCACCTTTTCTTCTTTCATATTTTTTCTTCAAAGATATGGGAAAATATATGGGTCAATATTTGCCCATGTTGTCGTGCATGTTGAGACCGATTGATGAAAGTCACCAAGTTCCTCATCAATAAATAAAAGGAGAGAATTGAACCCAAAAAACAGGAGTGTGCATGTGGAGAATGATACATGGTGTTCAAGATGGCTACTTGTTGCTTATAAAATTTGAGACATATTTACTATATAGAAAGGAAAAGTATTCGAGTTCTAGTGTGGCCACGTTCATACAAGTGACAAAAATATCTGTGGTCTGATTGTGATTGGTTATCCAAAAACGTTGAAGAGGGTGTGTGAAAAAAAGCATAAATAAATACGAAAGTGGCCAAAAATATCTGTTGTCTGATTGTGATTGGTTATCCAAAAACGTTGAATAGAGTGTGTGAAAAAAAGCATAAATAAATACGAAAGTGGTTTTCATTCATCAACACCGACCTCCTGACTCTGCCCCACCTACCAAAAGAGAAAACAATTAAAGAGCCAAAAGTGAAAGAGTCGAGGAAAAAAAATAAAAAAAAGAAGAAAAAAGAAAAATACAGAAAGAGCTCGAGCATGATTAAAATATAAACTACCATCAGGATTATTATTATTATAATTTTTTTTTGGTTTTTGTGGAAAGGAAGCTACCATTAGAATTTGAATGCTGTATGGTAATTAAAAAAGCACATCATGCTGTTGAAAGAAGGAACATACTTTTGCTTTATTTACACTTATTAAAGTTAGTTTTCAAATACATCTTCCTTTTGTAAGAATTCCTTGCAGCTATGGCAAAAAAAAATTAAAAACAAAAGCAATAATAAACATGGTTAACGCTTAAGCATTTAAAATACATCCAGTGAAGCTAATCAGTAGACATGATCAATACACTAATCCTTCAAAGCAATCCAAGTGTAACAAACTGTTAATGGTGATAAAAGATAACTCGTGATATATAGCACATAAGTATTACAAGTTATAGAACCAAATAAACTTTAAGATAGTCATGTAACTAGTGACTAAATATCACAAATATGTTAGTATGTCAGTAATGTTAAATAAAAAAATTTATAGAAACCACAATTATGTAACTGTACTAGTTGCTATAAATGGGATGAACCTTTTATCATTTGTAATGAATTACGTTGATCATTAAAATCGCCTAAGTGTATATTCCATGTATTCCACTGAAAAATTCGTTCCTTAAAAGTGAATTCAGAAGTGTCAAGCATCATAATTCAAAGATATGTTTTTCCAAACCATAGATAATTATTAACTCTTGGATTTGAAGGTTTTGGTTAGTCAAATAGGTGTTGGACCCAAAGGAAACCTAATCAAACGAGACTGGACATCATCAAAGCACCTCACATGGGGGTCCTCAAAAGCACTAACAAAAAACCTTTTTTGAACACTAAAATGCTCTAGTGCATGGCAATCATGCCATGTCTTACAATGGGAGCCTTTTCATGTCTTTGGTCGCTCATGGCATGTAATTCTAGTCTAGGACATGATAAACTATCAACCAGAATTATAGTTGATTTATAACCACGCAATATGAAATTATAGTATATAGTATTACTAACAGTGAATAAGTATAAGTGCCATGAGCAACAATGATGTCTTTTTGGGTGCATTGTGTTGTATTTCTGGTTTGAATATAGAGTCCCCCTTTCAGGAAAAATATGATTGCCTCTCTCTCTCTCTCAATAAAAATTTTTTTAAAAAAACTTTTAAATGATGAATCTATTAAGTTGTCAGTTTCAAATTATTGAAACAAATCCCTTCAAAAAAAATATTATTGAAATAAATTACCCATATAAGTACATTTGATGATATTTGGTGATTAAGATTAAGTTGATTATTTAGCGCTTCTAATATTATTTTAGATTAAATATATTCATATATCAATAAGGGAGAAGTGACACCATATTCGTAAATCTCCATTTGTTTCTTCCTTTTTCTTCTTCTTTTTTTTTTTCCCCCTTAATTTCTACAAAAGAAGAAGGAAGATGTTCGAAATGTCGGTACAAATTACCGAAGGTCAAAAAAATAATTTAGCACCCGGTTAAGAAATAAGAGCTAAATAGTATTATTGATAAAGAAAGCCAACCTTGGAAACTGATTTATTAGGAGGAGAAAATTTCATGCTTAAGCCTATCTTGTCCGGTTTAACGAAATATTAGAGGGACAGAAGAGACCTTGTTGTATAGTTTTTATGAGGGGAATAGGGGAGTGGCCAGTAATATACTACAATACAATGTAGAATTTTTTTTTTCCCCCTTTTGGACACATATGGATTGAGGCGACAATACAACTATTAATACGTATGCATGCAGCTTAAAAAGTGGAGAGTATTATCACTGTGTAATCCCTTACTCTTTGGTAAATTTGATACGTGGAGACTGTGGATTGTGTCCTGATCCGAAGTAACTGATGGGCCAAATCTACAACCTAAACCACAGTATGTTGTAGAAACTAGGAATGTTTGAGTGAAAGTGACACAACTCAACCAATATATATATATATATATATAACGAGGATCTGCTCACAGAAAGGCGAATAAGACCATATCCATGTGCGTAATGTGGTGGGGGGAGACAATTTTCTGGTGGGGTTTTTGATCGGACTGCTGTGTGTCATAACCACAAATGCATTTGGCGGGTTCCACAAGTCTAGTACCAAGCAATTCAGTTTAATTATTTTATTTTTTTATACATTTTTTTAAAAAAAAACTTGGTCTCATTTTTTTTTTAAGAAAAAAAAAAAAACTTGGTCTCTGCTCTGTACAGATAAATCATCTTCTTATTGCATGTTATGCCAATTTTGGTAGGGAAACAGAAAATTGTGAGGGTAGAAGTTGAAAGGAAATAAAGAGTTTCTATTGTTCAATTCAATATTATGCTGTCCTGTACCAAACAAAGATTTCAATCATAATTCACTTATTAACTTTAGTTTTTGTTTTCAACATGCAGTGTTTTCAGTTAGTTGCGTGTTACAAGTTATACGGTCCAGTTTTTTAATTACACGAAAATATGAATGTAAATATTAATGCGATTTTCCAGCAAGTTGATGTATCTCGTCACCTCTCTCTTCAACTTTGTCATTTGTCTAAATCTCATAATAGTGTTTTTTTTTTAAATTAAAAAATGAGACTTAACTAATGACCACCATTTATTATAAATTTAAAAAAAAAATAACACATATATTCTATCAAAGTTTGAATTTCTGACCCCCCAAACTCAGATACACATCTCACAATGATGGTTGTTACTTGTAAGATACTTTAATGCTTAAGTAATAAGCAATTAATGTAGAGTTAAAGATAAAATAGATGATAAAAAAAACATAAAAATATCAAATTGTTCTATTTTAGGTTTTTAGTACGTTTGCCGTTTGCCTCACTAAATTTTTTCGTGGATTGAATGTGGACTAAAAAATAAAAACAAAAAAGAATTCGGCAATCAAGTTCATAAATTTAAAAAAAAGTTGCAATGAAGTTCAATCCGTTGGCAGTAAAATATATATTAGGAGGAATTGCGCATGTGTAAGTCACAATAAACGTTTTTGAAGGGTAAAATTTGTATCGTTTAGACTAATGAGTAGGAGGGAAAATTAAAACAAATCAAGAAATTTTGGGGGTAAAACAATTTTTTTGTGTTTAAATTCAAATCTCAAATCAGTTCAAAACTTATAAATAAATAAAAAAAAAAACTCTAACTTCACTTAAGTAACTTAAAGTTAAGTTACTTAAAGTTAATTAAATTAAAAGAAAATTACTTAAACTACTAATCATTTGGGCTAAAAAAAAACACCAACATGCAACCATCTCTTGGTGACCTATTTGTGAGTCACTCAAATATAGTTATTGATTAAAATATCACAATATTTATCAATATTGTCATGATGTTATCTATTTTTTGTAATGTCAACATAGATATCGAGGGAGAAAGATATTTTTTTTTCGTATATCCATAAAATATTATTAACATATCAACAATATCGTGAAAATGTTAATATCGGTAAAATTTCAATACAAAATGAACTAATATTGAGATATTTACAGATATTATCTTAACAATAGCACTGCTATTTTGAAATGTCAACAGATTGTCAATTTTTTTCCTTTTGCAACCATTTTTTTAATAAAAATGGTAGTAAAAATTAAATAATATTTTCCTCTCCATAATATGTGAGCAAAATTTTGGAATTACAAGTATTAGTTATTAAAATTTATGCAAGTTTTGAGAGAAGAAATCAATCAATAGGTGGAACATAAATAACTATTTCTAAACTATTCAAGGAGAATAACTTGGGAAAAAATATAATTTAGACTAATTGATCAAGTGAATTTATCTCTTTGCCTTGCTATTTATTTATTTAATTTTTTTATATTATTGTCTTTTTTGCATTTACTTATTTATTCGAATTGATTAGATAAAATTAAGATTAGTCAATTTCAGTGCTTAGTAACTTTATACTCCTTGTGAAAACGACATTTTACTTTAATCGTTTCACTATTTGCTACAATTTTGTATACTTAAAAAATACAAATCAGTATGTTCACTATATTCATAAGATTATATTTTTGATTCGCTAGGTTATAAACTTTGTTCATCTGGATCACACACTCTAACATCTCAAATAATATATGTTATAAATGTGAATAATATTATTCACTCATTATTAAAATACAAATATTGTAATTATTATTTATGTGAAATTAAGATTTATACTTACTTACTTAAATAAAAACAAAATATAAACCAACCAAATCAAAGAAACAAAAATAAAAATAAAAAACAAACAACCAAATCAACGAAACAAACAAACGAAGGTGTGTAAAGAAACCCACCCAATAGAAAAAAATCAATCCCAAAGGAAAACCAAAAACCAACTCCGGGTTGTGAACAATAATTTTGTCTTAAAAAAAAATTATATCTCTTCGTGTATAAATCCCATAGAAAACTTTTTATTAGTTAATAGTAAAGGACTTTCAAATAATAAGCAAATTATATATTATAAAATATTGATAAAGGAAAAATATTTATTAATAGCAAAATGTGAAATACGTGTATGCTTTAAAGACTTTCTAACACTTATTCCTAAACTTAAGGTCAAGAGATGCCAGACTCTCGTAATAGACTAGATTTGGTAGAAAAAAAATTTTAAATAGTGGTTATGTTGCTTTTTTTTTTTTTAATTTTCCCTTCTATTTTTTAGTTCAGATCTTTAATAAAGTAATCCAAAATTAATGGTAAAAAATCTAATACTTAATTATAGGATAATTAATTAGGGCTTGATCCATTGAAGCTTTGATAAATGGGTTTTGGACCCTTATACCTAGTTTTCAAAAAATATTACTAAATTTACGACTTTTTAAAAATAATAAAAATTTCGTATGACATTTCAAGATATTTTTCTAAATACTTTGAGAACTAGAAAATGCGGTTGTATTTTAGTAAATAACAATATTTTTTTTTGTAGGAAACCACAAAAATGTTTTGGAACTAATTTGTTTTGCTACTAGTAGAATGTCCTGTACGAAAGTAAATCATATGAAACTACAAGAGTTTTTTGGAGACCAGTTTAGTTTCCTTTTAGCGGAATGCTATCAAAGACAACCAACCAATTTGGTTTTTTTTTTAATAGAATACTATATATATAAGTAAATCATAGGAAATTACAAACGTTTCCTAGAAACTAGTTTGTTTTTATTTTTTTAGCAGAATGTCATACATGTAAATAAATTGTAGGAAACCACAAAGGTTTCCAAGAAATTAGTGTAATTTTCTTTTACTATAATGCTCTTTATATAAGTTAATCATAGGACACTACAATGGATTTTAGGAAACTAGTTTGGTTTATACGTAACATAATATCCTATAGTTAACTATATCATAAAAAAGTACAAAGGTTTCTTGGAAACTAATTTAGTTTCCTGAATATTTACCCCTAATAAACTAAGAAACTAATTCTTTAATTCATACAAATTTGAACCAAGGATTTTTTTTTTCCCTATTCTCTCTAATTTTGAGCAAATTAGTTTCAGAAACATAGTCAAAAATTACTTGCTCAAGATTCGAATCAGCTAATTAAAACCGATTAAATAGTGAAAATGAGAAAAGAAGATGAAACGAAAAGAATTAGCCATCGATTAAGTTGTGAAAATAAGAAAAGAAGATGAAACAATTCGCTCAATAATCGAATCGGCCGATTATATTACATAAATATATCTACAAATTATATATAAAAAAGTTATATAATAAATAGGTTAATATTGCAATTGAAAGTGCCAAAATTGCTGTGGAGAAACAGAACTTCACTAGCTACAGTTCAAAACCAAGAAAATTTGAATCTAATTAATTCCGGTAATACAAAGATAATCAAATTAAAATGAAATTATACCAGTTTCAATTCTTTGAAAGTATAAAATTCACCCATAGACATAGAAAATGCCGAATAGAAATCCAAGTGGAGGATTGACAATGAAAGGACAATTGATCTAAATATAGATTGGTGACGAAGATTAACCAGGGATGAGAATAGGTCGATTATAAGGATTGGCTGGCGATGGAGATCTATCGAGGATGACGACAAACGTTTTGCTGGAATGATTTTGTTTAAAAATATGAAATAGGATTAAAAAGGGAAAAGGTGGCATTTATCTAAAATAGTGCGTATGAAAATAAGTTAGAGGCAAGAGACCGTATTTAAGTCATTATCTTATAAAACACCACATTACATGTCATTTTTCCTTGATAAATTTGGTCTACTAGGTCTATCGTCTAGCTCATAAAGCCCAATTATCTGTCTAATACATATATAACTCACTGAGGTACATAACTAACTTTATTACGAAAGAATAACTTGGTCAACCTGCCCAGAGATGTAAAATGGGCAGGGCTCATTTGGTACGAGAGTACGTCGGGAAAAAATTTGTCCAAGAGTGCGGTACAATACGAGGTGATTTTGAGCTGTGTCAAACATGACACGAGGTATTAGACTATGTCTGGCTTTAGTTTTTGAGCACTATGAGCTGGCATGACCTTAGGCACAAGCATAGTATAAGTACGATACGAGTACGATACAACCCAAAAAGTATGAAAAATACGACTTTAAATATATTAAAAATTATTTATTTTTATTTTTAATATTATTTATATCTACAAATTTGTATGTCTTTTTGGTATTTTTTTCTTACTAACAAACTCACTTTTCTTATTTTTTCTTCTTTTAAAAATAATTTTGCAGTAGCGATTTTTAATTGAATATTTTCATATCAAATAATTATGGGTATATTATATATTTTTATGATTATTTTAAATCAAATATAATTATTTAAGCAAATATTTTTTAAAAATTCATAAAATATTGATTGCACAACAATTTAATAGGTCGATTAAAGATGAATACAAAAATATGCTAGCATGTTTGGTATACTATGTTTGGCATGATAAGAGCCTAGCACAAATACGAGCATGAGCACGGCACGAGATGTACTTGTGCCTGTAGATCGTGTCGGGCTTAGAGTTTTGAAACTTAGGCCAGCACGAGCACGGCATAATATTTTGTTAGGCCACGCCACGTAAGACACAAGACATAAGTAAGCTTACCTTTCATGGGTCGGACTGGCACGACACGACCCATTTGACATCTCTAAACCCACTCTTAGAGTGGTTGGATTCTATTAGGGGTAAACAACAGGCGAATTGGGCTGTTTTATTTTTATGTAGTTTTAAAATCTTCAAACTATAAATACCAAATTACATGGTGGGTTAGGGAGTTTTTTAGTTGGCGGTATGATATGGTCTTTGGGCAGTTACATTATTCAAAAACCTAAAATTAAGTAATTATTTTCTAAAAGAGAAGAATTGTAATCTGCATCATAACATAAACTAAATTTTAATCACATAAAATGTAAGCAATACAAATTCATCAAATAACAAAAGTTTTATACCTATCAAGGCTTTACAATCCATCTAAAATATTTTTTAAATAAAATTATAATACTAATTATTTGTAATAAAGTTTCATAATCATCTTACAATAAAGTCCTATAAATAATAGAGTTTGTAGTTAGATCTTGATAGTATATTCCATTAAATAGAAAAAAATTCAAAAATTAAGTTTGCAAAATTAAAAGACCAAATAAATTATAATTGTATAACTTCAAAATTAGTCTTTTTAAAATGTATTTTAGTTTAGACAGACGACACAGTTTGAAACTGAACCGTAGATCTACAGCTGATGGTTCATCTTGATAGTTTTGAACTATGTCTCACATTTATTACGATTTTTGTCTTATGCATTTTTTCAGGGGTGGTTTCATACGCATTTGGCAAATTTTGGACAGGCCTTTTTTGTTTGAGATTCTTTTTTTTATCCCTAGATTCTCTAATGGAAGAGAAACAAAAGCGAAAAATGGCCCAAAGTGTGACTGTTCATACTATAAGAAAGAGACTAGATCAAAGAAATCTGAAAATAAAACATTTCTTTTTAGTTTTGAAGCATATCAAGACTCGAGAATATATAAACTAGAAAAGAGAGATTAAGAGAATTTTAAGAAAAATATGATAATTAAATTGAGAACTGAAGTTCTTAATCTATAAGAAAACAGGTTGAGTAAGCAATAAGAAATCGACAACTAACACACAAGAAGACCTAATCGGTAGGTGCTACCTCTTTGTAGCAATCTCATGCATACTGCTTTCTGGTGGACCTATAGCTGCCTACTTTGCTCCTCTTTATTTTTCCCATTTTTCTCTCTGTTTCTTAGTTCTCTAAAATACTTTGTTTTGAAAATCTTCCTGTCATAAATATCTTACAATTATCTCACCATTATCCATTTAAAGTAAATAAAGAATATTTAATTACCAAATTAAATGATTTGTCTCTCTATTAACAAAGACCTTTCTAAGGCCAAAGACAAGAAGGGTGGTAGAGCAAAGAGTAAGGGAAAGCAAGCAAAATGAGGAAAATAGAACAAAGATAGTTCTTCCTACAAGTACAAAGACAATGGTAAGGAGAAGGAAGATTGTGACTTGTCTAAGCCAAGAGTCAAGTGCTTTTTTTGCGATGGGCTACATTCGGCATGCGAATTTCTCAAGAAGAAAGCTCTCAATGCCTTAATCACCTCCGAACCAAGCCAAGCCAATCCAAGAAGGAGGTAATAAAGAAGATGGTGGTACACGCGTTGGTTCCTTGCAACTCCTTAACTCCTTGCAATCAGCCCTAAAGTCACAAGCTAAGGGCCTACTCTTTGTGGATGCAACAATCAATGGTAAGGCCACTAAAGCCTTGGTTGACACAGGTGCATCCCACAACGTCTTTGTTGAAGAAGCTAGGCGGTTGGGCTTGGCGGTGTCCAATGGAGAAGGCTCCCTCAAGGCAGTAAACTCAGCAGTACACCCTATCCATAGGATTGCTCATAGTGTTAAGGCTAGCCTAGATGCGTGAGTTGGCCAACTTGACTTTTCAGTAGTGTCAATGGATGATTTTACGGTAGTGCTTGGTTTAGAGTTCCTGAATGCAGTACGGGCATTCTTTGTTCCTTTTGCCAACTCAATGTGCATCATAGATGGTGAAAAGGTTTGTGTGGTACCAGTAGAGTGGTCCACGAAGGTGAGAAACAAAGTACTCTCTGCACTTTAATTCAAGAAGGGCTTGAGAAGGGAAGAGGAAAGTTACTTGACCATCTTAAAGGAACATGACAATGAAGAGTTGGAACCTCAAGGTAACTTGCCTATGGAGGTGCAAGCTGTTTTAGATGAATTCCAAGATGTGATGCCTGATGCCCTGCCTAAGAAACTTCCACCTAGAATAGAGGTGGATCATGAAATTAAGCTTGAGCTAGGCACGAGGCCACCTGCGATGAGTCCCTATCGAATGGCCCCTCTAGAGTTAGCGGAACTTCGGAAAAAACTAAAAGAGTTGCTTGATGCGGGTTTCATCAGGTCTCTAATGCACTTTTTGATCCCCCGGTGTTATTCAAGAAGAAGAATGATGGCTCACTAAGGATGTGCATTGATTACTAGGCTCTTAACAATGTGACGGTGAAGACCAAGTACTCTATCCCACTGATTGTCGACTTGTTCGACTAACTTGAGAATGCTAGATACTTCTCGAAATTTGACCTGCGCTCGGGATACTACCAAGTGCGTATAGCAGAAAAAGATGAGCCCAAGACCATGTGCATACCAAGATATGGTGCATACGAGTTCTTAGTCATGCCATTTGGTCTTACCAATGCATCTACTACCTTTTGCACCATCATGAATAATTTATTTTATCCCTATCTCGATCAGTTTATGGTAGTCTATCTTGATGATATAGTCACCTATAGCAAGACCATGGAAGAGCACCTATAATATTTGAGGAAGGCGTTCGAGATCTTGAGAGAAAACTAACTATTTGTCAAGAAGGAGAAGTGCTCTATCGCCCAAAAAGAAGTGATGTTCCTAGGGCATAAGATAAATGATAAGAAACTTATGATGAATGAAGCCAAAGTACAAGCCATCCAAGAGTGGGAACCTCCTACTAAAGTACCAGAGTTAAGATCTTTCCTTAGACTTATGAACTACTATAGGTGGTTCATCAAGTCCTACATAGCAAAAGTAGCACCACTTACTAACTTACTCAAGAAGAACAAGTCTTAGGAGTAGACACCTGAGTACCAAGTCTCATTCGAAGACTTGAAGAAGGTAGTAAGCGAAGAGCCAGTTCTTAGCTTGCCCGACAACTCCAAGGTATATGAGCTTTACACGGATGCCTCTGACTTTACTATTGGCAGAATAATAATACAAGAAGGATGTCCTAATGCTTATGAAAACTGCAAGCTCAATGACACTGAGAGATGCTACATGGTGCAAGAAAAAGAGATGACTGCTATTATCCATTACCTACGGATATGGTAGCACTACTTGTTGGGCACTCACTTTACGATCATGACCAACAATGTAGCCACAAGCTACTTCCAAACTCAGAAAAAGTTGAGTCCTAAGCAAACTCAGTGGTAAGACTTCTTGGCAGGATTCGATTATAGGATTGAATACAAGCCTAGGAAGACTAATATGGTGGCAGATGCTCTAAGTAGAAAGGCAGAGTTGGCCACCTTAAGTAAGCTCGATAGCACATTGATGGAGAAAATCAAGGAAGGGCTAGAATACGATGTTCTTGCAAAAGAGCCTATTGCCCCTAATGAAGGAAGGAAAGAAGAGACACTTTTGGCTGAGTAATGGACTTTTCTATACCAAAGATAATCGACTCTATATGCCTAAATAGGGGAACTTAAGAAAAGAGCTTATTAAAAAGTACCACGATTCCTTGTGGAATTGTCACCCAGGTCAAAAATACACTCTTACTTTTATCAAATCTATCTACTACTGGTCTCAACTGAAGGATGATGTCGAGGCCTATATATGAACTTGTCTTGTGTGCTAACAAGATAAGATGGAACAACTATTACCGGGTGGGTTGTTGGAACCTCTCCCCATTCTTGAAAAGTCATGGGAGAGTGTCTCTATGGACTTAATCACTAGTCTGCCTAAGTCAGAAGGCTTTAGTAGCATTATAGTGGTAGTTGATCACTTCAGCAAGTATGTCACTTTCATATCTACTTCACTCGATTGTCCCACCAGCGAAACTACACGGCTTTTTATGAAACATGTTGTAAAGCTTTGGTGAGTCCCGTCAAACATCGTAAGTGATCATGATCTCTGATTCATTGGAAGGTTTTGGACATAATTATTCAAGTTGATGGGTTCAGACTTAAATTTTTCTACTAACTTTTACCCCTAAAGTGATGGCTAAATGGAGAGAGTGAATGCCATACTGGAGCTATACTTGAGGCACTTTATGAGTGACAACCAAAAAGATTGGGGAAAATTACTGGATATAGCCCAATTTTCTTTTAACCTCTAAATGAGCGAGTCTACGGACAAGAGTCTCTTCGAGATAGTCATGGGTCAATAACCTATGACTCCACATGCCTTAGCGGCAAACTTTAGTAGGACGAGTCCTGCGACATTCAAGTTTGCTAAGACATAGCATGAGCAAACGGAGTTAGCTAGGGCTTACTTGAACAAAGATTCTAAAAGAATGAAGAAGTGGGCCGACAAAAAGAGGAGGCACATTGAGTACCAAGAAGGGGATTTAGTCATTGTCAAGCTGTTGCCCTAACAATTCAAAACCTTAAAGAAGGTGCATAAATGGTTGGTACATAAATACGAGGGTCTATTTCTAATACTCAAGTGTGTGGGTAAGATCTCCTATAAGCTTCAACTCCCTGCCAAGTTAAAAATTTTCCTTGTCTTCTATGTTAGCATGCTAATGCCCTACCATGGAGATGAGGAAGATCCTTCAATGGGCGAGTCTAAGAGGGCTCCTACTACGGTGGCAAGCTCTTTTAATAAAGAGGTGGAGTGCATTCTGGCCGATCGCTTGATCCGCTGATGTGGTGTACCTAATTATCGAGAATACCTCGTGAAATGGAAGAATTTGCCTAAGGCCAAGGCTAATTGGGAGCATGAGGATCCCTTTTGGCAATTCAAAAACCATATTGAGCGGTTCAAAATCGATGACGAGATGAGGACGTCGCAAACTTAAGTGGGGGAGGAAGTTACGCCACTCTCATTTAGCTCCCTAAAATCCAAATGTTGTTGCCCATAATTCTAAGATCTTCTATATATACTACTCACCTTCCTAGAACATGGGGAATATTTCTAAAATGATCAAGAGAGGTATTGGCCATGCTAGAAGACTCTAGATGGCGCTACTAAGTCCTAGAAGACTCTAGACAAGACCGGATAGTGCTAGATGGGTTGAGATAGTCCTAGAAGCTCCTAGAATGGCTTAGAAAAGTCAAGATAGTAGGTGAACTTCCTAGAAGGATCTAGACCATGTTTGTTCTAGATTTCTCCATGTAAATATCTTTATAGATATTACTAATTTATTTGGAAATATTCTAGACCCTTTGTAAGATCATGTCACTTAGCACAATTATAACTCTTGGTTAGTTTAAGTTTTGTTTATATAAAGGACCCTTTGGGTTCATTTGTACACAATTCTCATTTGTGAGAGTTGTAAGTATTCTAAGAGTAATACAAAGCCATTTATTCACTCAAACTCTCTTTTCCTTACCACTTGTCTCAAAACTTACTCTAAGTCTATTTTTTGAGTGTTGGTAGTCTAACTTAGTGCGACAGACTGTGCTAAGTGCCGCATAATTATTTAGTTTGAGACTAGAATCGTGACATTAGTCTCTTCATAGGAAGATTTGTACGTTGCTTTAGCTTTCCACTTTTTGAGCTTTCTAGCAGTCTAGAATTCCAGCCTACTAATGGTAAATTTAAAAAGGTAAATTTGTGGTGTGGTCATAAGCAAATGTAGATGGGCTGAAATGTGATTTGCATATGGTGCAAACATAGAGAGAAAATGTTGAGTGAAAATAGGTTGTAGTCATTTTGTGAACGTGCTTTCCATATCTAAGTTTAATAAGTGTTTTTGTGATTAGTTACCTAATTATTGATATAAACAACTTTAAATGTTATTTTACTTTGTGAAGTATTTAAACAAAGCTTTTCAAAAATTGTCATTTTGAAGAAATTTGATATTTTATGGTAACTTTTCAAAAAAAGTTTGAAAAATCCCAGATTTTAAAATTGTTTAAAAAATCAAATTTGAATTAGAAAAATACCACTTTTAAAATATTTGGAAAAATACTACTCTTAATTAACTACTTACCTCAAGTATTATTGAAAATTACTAGTTTTAAAGAAAAATTGGTATTTTTCTAAATATTCATTAAAAATATTATTTTCCTAAATATGTTTTCTAAAGTCTTAAATTAATTTGGGATTTTTCAAAAAAAAATTAGCCCATTCAGGATTTTTCAAGGGAAATTAGGCCTTTATGGTATTTTTAGAAAAAAAAAATTTGAAAAATATGGTGCCTTATGATTTTTGTACGTCTGGTACCGTTTTTATTAAAAAAAAAAACCATTTTCTAAAACTATTTATAAAAAATATATTTTTTAAAATAGTAATTAGTAATCGATGACCAGTTTTCAGAAATTAATAACTAGTAGCCAAAGGTATTTATTATTGGTAATTAGTAACTGGTAACTAGTTGTTGGAAATTGTTAACTAGTAATTATTTTAAAATTAGTATTATTCTAAAATTTTTTAAAAGGGATATTTTTCTAATAAAAACCGTACAAATTGGGAAAAATTCGTAAATGCCCATTTTAAAAACCATATTTTCGTAAGTACCCATTTTTATTTTTATTTTATAAACACTAGTTTTATACTTTTTTTGGAGAAATGTAGACTACCATTGTTTTACTTATGTATTAAATATATACCGTAATCTACATTTCGTGAATAAAATTACACTAAAAATTGGCACATAGTTTAAAATGTATACTGTTCATATTTTACATATGAAATGTGTACCTTATGGATTAAAATTTACATAGTAAATGTGGACTACTCATATTTTACGGGTAAAATGTGGACTATAAAAATGGGAATTTTCGCAAGAAAAATTAAAAAATTCTATTTTTGAATAAGTTTTAAAAATGGATATTAAGTGTAGTTTTCACTAAAGAAAAAAAAAAACATCTGACCTCCATATTTTAGTAATTCTTTTAGGTTTTTATAGGCCCCTTTTTGGGTACTTTGGGCTGTAATTTTGAAAGAAGCCCTTGGATTTTCGGCAACAGTGTTTATAGTAGCAGTTTTGTACGAATAATAGGATTTAATTAGAACTTAATTTGAGATTGTTACACTACACTTTGTACAATAACTAAATCAGTATTGCAAAAAATAAGTTTTTACATAATACTCTATACAATTCTTATTATGTGACGCTATACTTCTTATAATATGTATATTGTAACACTACACTTGAGTATAATTATTTAAATGCGGCAGATTACTTTGTGTAATTAGTATAATGTGATGCTATACTTGGTACGAAGTACAATAACTAAATCCTTTATGTGAAAAATAATTAATTACATAACACTTGGTTCATTTATTATAATGCAACCTACATTTACATATTAAAAGAATAATAATAATAATAATAATAAAAGATCGACCAAACCAATTGTGCTCAACTAGTTTTGATCAAGTTTTCTCGAGTACAAAAGGACCTCAACTAGACCTAGTGGATCCAGTGATTTCAAATACTTCTTGGTGTTTCAAAATGGACCAGTCAAGATACTTTTGGGAGATTATGTTATTGTTTGATTTTTGTTATTTTTCGGTCTATCGCTATGTTTTGGAGACTCGTTGAGTTGTATAAAATACATGTGCAGAAGACCGAAAAACAAAGGTCGCTTTCTGCTTTTCTCTTGTTTATAACAAGAAATCATTGAAATTATCTCCCTCATTGAGCTCATACCACCTCAAGAAGTTGTTGGAGCGACAAAGAATATCAGTGCAAACTCAAAGGTGTTCATCGCGTTCTTCATTCTCTTAGGAGCTTCAATTTTCTCTAACTTGAGAAACAAGTAAGTTATCGTAACTTATTTATTGCGATATAGTTCTAAAATTATCACTCTTTTCACTCAATTGAGCATTCATTTATATAGCGTGTCGTTATATCATCGCTCAAAAAGATGACATTCACCATAATTACTCTTTTCAGAGAGCAGCAGCCATTGGGCTTTCCGACTCATTGACATATAGTAGTCCATACTTCTAATCCAGAGACTCGAGAGGATTGATTGGATGGGGCTGATAGAGCTGAATTGGTGCTACAGCGTTTCTCTTCCTCCAAAATGGAATACAAAAATTTATGAACCATCACCATTTAAACAACAGAGGATTCACGTTGAGCATAAATTGTCATCAAAATACTTTACAAAAAGTAAAATACGTATACTCTGGTATTTCGTCAAAAATCAACCCCATTTACAAACTTCTTTCCCTAGGCTCTCGTTGTTATATTGACAACTAGTAGTGTCATGAAAGACAAGTGTGTTTTTCTTTTCTCTTCCCTTTTCTCCCCCGTGTCCCAAAAAACTCCCAAAATCCACCCGACTCAAGTTCGAAAGCCAAGTGTGAGAAGGATTTCCATTTTACAATTAACTTACTGAATATCCATTTTGTTTTAAACCCCTTTTTTCTCTGTTTGTCCTTTTATCTTCTCATCCCCCCAGCAGTGCTACTTGGTAAAAACACTGCTCCCTGCTGGTCCAATACACTAATCATCCCAGTTGTCTTCCCATCCATCTTTGTTTGGAGACCTAGACGTAAGGCCATTTGCAGAGATGCTTGCCACATGGCGCCCCCCGGGTGACTTCACCGCATTATCCTCATCCCAATCGTCATCCCAACCCTGATCCCAACCTTCTGCTGTTTCCACATCAGCAGCTGAAACGGATTCAGGCAACCCCATTTCAAGCTCTTGATATGGAATCCCGCCACCCTGCCGTCTCCTCCTGCTAAACTTGATACAAGTCCACATTCCTCCGAAGATCACCACCGTAAAAATTAGTAAGTATGCACCATTCACTGGAGTTACCAGCTTGTCATATGAAGGGAAACGAAGGTAATAGTTTGCTTCAGATGAAACAGAGCTCAAAGGAAGCGAACATTTCTTGTTTCCACTAGATAATAGTACATCGGCATGTTTTCTGTTTGCAAGCTGTAAAGGGATCTGAAGTAGAAACAATCAGATTAACAGATACATGGTTCTGCACCTATAACAAACAGATACAGAAGTATATTTTCTTGGATTTTTCGTGGTTTGACTACTAGTTTAACGAGAACTGATTGCATCAAAGAAAGGTACAAACCCAATGAAGACCCAAGCTAACTGAAGAAAACGGAAACATTTTACTTCATCCAAATCTTTTCTTCTTTTCAACCAGGGAAGAGGGGGGAAGTTGGTGGTAATAAAGTTCTCCACCTATTTTACTTCACAAATTTATCATTCAGATAAACGAAATCGATATTTTATGAAAGCAAACCACACTTAAATTTTGTTGTATATGATTCAGCAAGTCTGGCAACATACTCACACAAATTATACTTATGGGACCATTACTATGGAAGTTGCTGTTTTCAGAGAAATGTTTTGGATAAATTATGGTTTCAACTTTAGGAAAGATGAAAACTTCTAGCTGACGGTCACTAAATTTTCGTTCCAAATCTTGCTTCCTTGTAATTATATCCTATCACATTTCAACACAAGATAGACAACAAATTCTAAATGAAAGAAACAAAAAATGAAAAGGTGCAAAAGTTACGAGCCTTACCAATTTACTTTGTTTTTTGGGTATCTCTAGCCCCAAGAGACTATTTTCGACAGAAAGATTTGCCTTTAAATTGCTTTCTCCTTTGTTTTGGACTATAACTTTTGACCCTGAAAATGGGATGAGTATGTACATGAATAAATTGGCCTCTTACCAAGAAATGTAAGCACAAGTATGTTATGTTAGTAAATCTTCCCAAGGTTTAAGAAGTAAAGAGGTGAGGTGGGCCAATTTTGGAATTTTATATTCAAACACAACCTCTTCGATATGATCTGACACCATAATGCAATATAAATTCTCCTAAAAGCTAGTAAGAGGCAGGCTAATATTATATTCTAACAAGTAGAGTACATATACAGCACTCTGAAAATCTTTGTGAAAATGAGGAACCCATAAAGGCGGTGAACCATAGAATGCAGAGTTGAAAAGATATTTTAATAAATACCAATGTCATAAAAATGCTTAAACAGCTAATAATCTAGCAAATGAGACAAACTTAGCCTATGCTGCTGATAAGCTATTACCAAAAAACCATGAGGAGTAGGTGAGTAGTCAGGCCGAGGTCTTGAGTTTGATTCCTATGGGGACATACCTAGCAATATGCTAGAGTTTCATTCCAGGTTCAGCAAAAAGGATCAGTCAAGTGAACTACATATAAATATATATATATATAACATGGGATCGAGTACAATAGGGATTTTTTTATTCTCTATCGATAGGAAATCAATTTTGACTTTAGATTTCAATCTAATGGTACAATTAAATGTGTTGGAACAAATTCCAATGTGAATTAAATGATAACATTTATTTTTGTAACCATTAGCTTGAAATCTAACAGTCAATTGAATTCTCTATCAATAGGGAAATAAAAAAAAAATCCATATGGTACTGGCTCCCATATAACATATACATATACATTATTACTAACAACATAAATTAATGATGCTAACTGAAATACATAATCCAAAATTATTGGGAGACCAAAATGTCAGTACAATGAAAAAAGAATATATACATATATATTTACCTCCAAACATCGGAAATTTTGAACGAAACTAAAGAATATGCTATTTATGAATCAATTAATGTCTCATCCAGAACCAAGTTCCACCACAAAAACATGACATAAAAGGTAAATATAGTGCACTTCAATGCCGTATGACTTTGAAAATTAAATACTATGGCAGGGGGAAAAATGAATCTGTTAACAATACTAAAAAATCTCAGTTCTTCACTCTTTGCAACAACAGAAGATTTTAGGATTTATAGGGAATAAAATTGGGAAAAAAATCTATGCACAGTAAAGGAAAACGAAAATAAAAGCATGGGGTATACCAATATGATCATGAGCAAGGTTTCATGGGAAGATTCAAAGAAAACTTCATAATATAACTAAATCATTAGAGAAATCATTTCGAAGCAACAGACTGAAAATGGTTTTAAAGGTATTATTTTCACTTTTTATTTTCCTTTTTTTTCTTTATTAAAAAAATAGCTGTTTCTCAATCAGTTAACCATGTTGTGTAACTAAACGACCTCAGTATAAGTTTTAACCCAATCCAATCAATTTTTTGACAGTAACAAAAAGCTAAACACTAACAACCCAAAGTCAATCTGTCCGAATACAAAGCATCATTTTAGGTGCACACTCTCACTCGTACTCACTCACACTCTGTCTCCTCATTATTTATAGGTGCTTTATCTCAATGCAGCATCATTTTAAGCTCAACACGCACTCCCTCCCTTCCTTGCCCATGTAAGTGGGTTTTGTCTGCTTTTGTATGAGATGAGAAATGCTAAGCTTCAAAGACTAGCAGAAACATAATATCTTGCTCGTTTATAATAAGAGGAAGATATTGGCACAACATAATCAACATCCTCAACATAAGACCAAGAATAATTCCATTAGTACAATACAAATGGATGAGATTACTGAATAAAGATGCATCTGACATGCCAATTATAAAAAGGAAACTAAATGAATATAACCAAGAAATAGACAGGATGGTACTGTTAGTGCTGTATAATGCAAAACATGAACAATAGAAGACAATAGACACACAAAAATAAAGTAAATCTGGAATTCACAATAAATCTTACAGATTCGAATATAATTAAGCTTCTACATCATGTGACTTTCTAATCCAATAACTATCTTATGTTCGTTGTATCTACAAGATACAATGTTTCAAATGGTGTGCAAACTGAGGGTAGGCAGTTGAAGAAAGCTATTCAACAGTCGCCAAGAACTACTATGACACTTCAAAGACAGTTGAAAACCAATTAAATTTTTCTACGTGAACAAGACTATTATAACCGTGCATCGGTTTAATATATATATATAAATTGGTTTCCCCATTTACTGCTGAGTTCATTTAAACAGTGGTATCATACTTTCAACTGATCTACACGTAAGCAAATTTATACATATCTCCACCGACAGGCAAGATTTTCCAATATGTCACTACTGATCACACTCACAGAAGCAACTTACTCAATAGGTTATTGATGAAGAACAAATTCACAATCACTAGTACAAAGAAGTTTAAGACTCAAAAAGTCTATTAGTTTATCTAGTTACAATTAATGTAGTTAATCATGTGTGCCATTAATTATCTACGAAGTTCTTTATGTAGCGTAAGAGCTGGTCATTATTATAATCTGAAAAGTCAGTCAATATAGTCCCACAACGTTTCAAAATTCTATAATCATCTTTCTACTACTTGTAAAGCTTTTCCCAGATACTTCTTCCTTATGAATTTAGGCTCCATTGATATTTAAATCAGTTTCTCCAATTACTAGTACTGGCAATAAATTTTTCCCTATTTGCATCAGTTACCGTTAATAATGTTCAGTACATAAATACTATGCTTTGCAAAAACCAATTTCCAACAGACTTTCTCAAGGAAATCTCAAATTGTTAATCTAGAAGCCTACTTTGCGGTATTGGCTTTTTTGATACTAATGTTAATTAGAGTTAGATGAAAGTTTAAACATNACAGAGGAAATAAACTTATCAGGCATCCTACTACTCAACTTGATAAGTAGTCATCACTGACTGGCAGGCTGAGAAAACAATCTTATTATTGTGAGGATAAAGTGTCTTCATTGGAGGAAATTTGGGAGAAAGTGAAACTTTGGGTAGCTATGTGGCTAAAGAGCATTTAAGAAGTTTAATAAATTTTCTTTCGCTGACTTATTGAGAATTTGGGAGTTGTGAGTTTAGAAAGGGTACTGTTGTTTTGGGAAGAATTAGGTTCCTCTAATTTCTGTGGATACATCTCGTTTCCTGGTTTTGTGACTTTTTATTTTATGATTTATAATATATTTGTTTCTTATCAAAAAAGAAAAAAATAAATGGCGGGCTGAGACAAATATTCACTATTCAAGTACACAGGACAAGGAGTCACACTCTATCCTATTAAGCACATCACATGAGCATATAAAACCAATACAGATGTTCTGCATTACTGAATTTGTAATGTAACAATGCAAGCATTTATTTTAACCATCTATAGTTTTTCAAAGGAGACAATACATACATAAGTTTCTAGTGAGATTCTAATACAAATAATCAACCACTACGGAGCACCATTGCAATGGCGCAAAAATTCACCAAATACCAAAGGTAACAAACCCTATTATAAATTATAATAAGGAAATGCTTACGCAGAATTGTTAATGTCAATAAACCATGTCTCCTAAGTTTAGAAAACAATATAAAGCCAAAATCTAAACTTAAAGAAATGGTAACTCAGATTAATAAAACAAAATCCAACCGATAAATGAATAGCAACAAACTTTTATTCAATAAAGAAATGACATAAAAATAATAATAATTGAAAATTACCATCATCAAAGCTCTTAATGCAGGCAATCAAATCCTTCTGGATATTGCAGCTGGGATTCAATCCATCACAAGTTTCGTCTGTCACCGATCCTGGGTCGGATTTATTTTCCTTCTCTTCCGTTTTGCTGCTTGGAGGGGAAGGAACCGTTTGTTCCTTGCCTGCCTCGTTCACTGCTTTTGGATCCATTTCATTTCCCTTACTTACTTCACTAACCGTTTCCGGATTCGCTTTCTTCTCCGTAGTTACTCCATTCACTACTTTAGGATCCGAATCCTTCTCCGCACTCGCTTCATTCACTGGTTTAGGATCAATTTTCTTATCCGTAGTTGCTTCATTCACCGGCTCTGGATCCGATCTCTTTTTCGTTCCCTCACTCGCTTCATTCGCTGATTTCCGATCCAATTTCTTCCCTTCACTTGTTTCATTAACCGGTTTGGGATCCAATTCTGTTCCCTTGTGTGTTCCATTCACAGAGTTAGGATCCGATTCCCTTTTTTTTCTTGTTTCAGTTGCTGGTTTCTGATCCAATTTCGAATCCGTACCTGTTTCATTCACCTTTTTATCCAATTTCGAATCCTTATCTATTGGATTCACTGATTTTGGATCCAATTTATTTTCCTGATTTACTGAATTTGGATTCAATTTGTTTTCTCCAGTAACCGAACCCGGAACTGTTGCCGGAGTAACCTAATTCATTAATAAATAAAAATAAATATAATGATAAATCACCAAAATTCTGAGCTAAAAAAACAAAAACAGAGGGAGAGTGAAAATTACCGGAACTGAATCCTTGGTTGTAGTTACAAAACTTCTGAGATTGAAAATCAATGACGCATTGGAAACATCCGCAACAATCAGAATCAAGAAAATTACAATCGCAAATCTATTTCTATCCATTAACGCAGAAAAAATTCCGGACCCTTACTTTGGATCCAGACTAGCAAGCGGAAACAAAAAACCCTAGGAAGTGCTGATCAGGAAAATCTCTCATTTTCCGGGAAAATTAGCGGACTTCATCGAGAGATGAGAGAATATAGCTTAGATATTACGCAGTGAAACGGGAAAATTGGAAGAGAAAAACAAAACGTTTCGAAATTTAAAGGATTTGGATTTGGGATTCGAAGGAGAAAATCTCTAGGGTTCAACTTGAGCAGGCAGAGTTTTGGCGCAACCAAAAGTCGAGCTTCGAAGAGAGTCCGAGAGAGACCTTGGCAGTCGGAATCCAATCGGAGAGTCGGAAAGCGAAAAGGATGGGCCTTTTATGGGCTTCTGTTTTTCAAATGCTTGGGCCTCGAGTCGTTTACTGTTGGTCGAGAGGAAGGAAGATACTAGAGAGAAAAAAAATATAGAAAAGAAGGAAAACGTGATTTCTTGACTTTTTTTTTTTTTTTTTTTGTAGTTATTTGGTGTTGTTTATTTTTAAATGATTATTTTATTTTTTTATTATTATTTTAAAAATGGTATGTAAGATTATTTTAGTAAATTTAATCTCACTTACTAAATAAGTTTTATCTTCAATTTTCTTCCCATTTTGGGAGGGAATTTTTTTTTAGACCCCACTATACATTTTCCTCTCATTTTCCACCCATTATACATTTTCTTCTCATTTTCCATTCTCTTCCATTTTCTTTCCTATTTTTTTCTTTTTCCATTCACTTTTCTCTCCAACTCTTACTTTCCTCCCACTTTTTTCTCTTAACAAATATAGCTTAGAATTAGGAGAAATAGCTATGAACAGAAATATCCTAATCTTGAGATAGTTATTTTTATGACTAGTCATAAATTTATGACATCTTGTGACATATTTCGTGGACTTTTTATGAATGGGTCATAAAAATTATGACACTCTTGAAAGGTCATAAGTTTTATGACTACTCGTAAAATGCTTAAAGAAAGGACATGAGTAGGAATAACTTAAATTGAAATGACTCTTTGTGAATATTATTAAGAACGATTTTTAAGAGTGTCAAAAACTTTTATTAGACCTATGGTACTAAAATAACATTTTAAAATAAATTCACTAAAGAAGTTATTTTGGTGTCTTACTCATGTTCTTTTCCCTACATAAGTTATCCTCAAAAGTAGGGTAAGAAAGAAATTTGGACTAAAGAAAGAAACCTTTAGATTCGTCTAATTTAGGGATAACAATATAACCCATAATGAGCATCCATGATTATCTGATCTGAACTAAAAATGAAAAAATTGTTCAAATAGAAAAAATAGCTGAGTCGGGGAATAGCTATATAGTTAATATACCGATATGGTGTGGGATAGTATTAGCATAATTTGCTCCACACCATCTTGATATATACATTCATATAAAAATTTAGATACATATTTAATTATTTACCACTTATTTCATATATTTTTTTAAAATAATAAGTTTGGAGAATTATATGTACTTGTATATTTGAATTTTATAGCTTGAAAATTATCTAGTATATAGTTGTATTTAAAGGTTTGTAAGTTATGAAAAAATAATTATAGTTATATAATTTTTTAGTACTATTATTTTATTTTATTTTCCTTATTTTCTCATTATCGACAGATAATGGGAAACCATTATTTTTCTCATTATTAGTTAGTTAATTCTTATATAGTCCATGCATATAAAAAATAGGTTAATAGGGGTAATTATGGTATTACAATTGGTTTTTGAAGATTGGGATATTAATTGAAAAACTATCTCTGATCCACCCCATTACTGTTCCTAGATCCAATTTCTTCAAGACGATCTCAATTTGGTTTGGGTCAATTTTTCAACTGAACTAAATGTGTTAATTTTGAAGCGGAAACCACAAGTAATTAATTTTTTTTTATATAAATAATACTTCTAAAAATTAATTTTTTTCATTTGGCACTTAAATAAATATGTTTATATATAACTTTTTTTTTTTTTTTTTTGCATTTACAGGTTTTAAACTTCAATCAATTGGTAATGAAACTAAACTCGTCAGTTGATTGATATTAGTTGTCAACACAGTTAAATTAAATTATTTTTTTTTAACACTAATCTAATAAAGCGTAGGGAACCTAATATTATCTAATGTAGTAGTAGTAAGGGTCGATCCCTGGAAAATACGTACTATCTTGTTAACAATCCCCGACTAATCTAGCCATTAAACTAAAAGAGAAGTTTTTCTAAAATAAAATCAAAGCTAATAAAATAAGAAGAGAAAGCAACAATAAAATAAAATAGGTCAAAGAGTCACTCTCCACTTTCCACTAATATACACTTATATTAACTCAACTACTAAATTCTATATCCAATTACTTATTAAAATTACCAATTACAGACATCAACAAGTTTTTAATCTCAATCTTTTCTTAATTTGTCGTTAAGTAAAATAAATTCTTTATCTAATCTCTTTCGACTTAAATAACTTAAAACAAGCTCTCTAGATTTATTCTAATGGAAGCGATAAGAAAATAAGGTTGACTCTAAGAAATAATCACACAAGCTCATATTATTTTTAACCTGTAGTATATTTTTCATCACAATTAACCATTCAATCACCTCAGTTAAATTAATCATGATTTATTACATAAGATCAAAATATCTAAACCATTATGAATTTAGAATTTCAACCTAGCTATAAAAATCTATCAAGTTTACTTAGTTGTATACTTAAACAAATCAAAATAGAAATCATGTACCAAGAATATTAACAACTTTAAATAAATACTTTATATATAAAATCTGGAAAATTAAATAATAATTATGAATAGGGCTTTAAAATCACTTTTAACCAATAATATAAGAATAAACAATAAAATCATTATGTTAGAATAGTGAAATAAAGGAGAAAAGGAAGAATAAGCGATGTAGACGGCTCTAGTGTGTACTCTAGATCTCCAAACTCCTTCTCTCCTATTTGATTCTCATTCTCTCTAAGTTCTTAGGTATTTTTATGATTATATGAATGTCTAAGATAGCTAAAATCTACTCTAGAGAGAGTCGTTATTTATAAGTGTACAGGCCTTAGAAGAGGTTTGAAAAGTTTCCCGAAGTTAAAGAGTCAAAAATAGTACAAAACACATAAAGTTTCACTAAGTTGGTTTAGTTTCCCAAAATTTTGGTGTTGCGATACTAGAATTCTGGAAATTTGCTCTACAAAACCCGAGAGCTAGTGCCATGGTGCTAGCCCAGTTTGTGCCATTTTTGAGCTTTCATCAAATCTTTGTCATTTTCGTTCGATTTTGACTCTATTTTGTTCTTTCACCTCCAAAATACTTATAAACATAAAAGTAACATTAAAAACCTAGAAATAACAAGAAAACAAACAAAGTAATTGATAACTGAATGTTTAGTCATTGGATATAAACGTCTAAAATCAAATTTATAATTTATAATTTCTCCTTCTATTCTCTAGTTTATTTCTAGTAAAACCTAGAATTAACTAATATAGTAGCAAGAAGGGTTGATCCAAAGAGACTTGGAGTTAAATTATCGTTAAGTACTGGAATTATCACAATCCGACTTTAGTTAGGCATAAAAACTAAATAAATACAAAAATAAACCAATACAAATAAAGATAAAAAAATAAAACTTAAATAAAATATGGATAAAATTATATATGAATGTACTAGGAATTGATTATATGTAATTACTCCTAAGTTCATCAAATTGAGTAACTAGCTTAATTCCATTCAATTCACTAATCGAGAGACTTAATCTAACCTTATTACCTTTCCCGAGTATCAAATAAAATAATATACCTAATTAACATATGTTGATATCCCTATCTAACTCGATTAATTAAGTGTTCACTAAGTTCAAGCCCTTAAATAGAAGGTAAGGTATCGCTCACCTCTCTGTCTTATAATAACCTAAACTATCCAAATTATCTAAGTGATGACGTAGGCATTGATCTTCTCTCAGTCTCACAATAACCTAAATTATGCCTCCCAATTCCAGATTATAGATTAATATTTCTCGAGTATCAAAATTACAACATAAAGTCAACTAATTTATTGGTCAAATAAATTAGAAGTAATGAGTAAAAAAAAGTATAAATGAATTGACAATGAAAAATAGACTAATGATAAATAAAATAATTAAAACAAAGTATTAAAAAGGGTAAAACAAATCCTAACTATCAAATATAAACAAGTATAGTAAAATCTAACACCAATCTCAACAATAAATTCATAATATCCAAGCATATTCATACATTAAGCTTAATACGAATTTCAAGAGAGATTAGCATGAGAGGAAAAAAAAAAAGAAAAATTCTTATAGGGATCAGCTTTAAGTCTTTAAATCTTCAAGAATCTTTCACAAGAATTTTTTAAGAAATCTCTAACTCCAAGCTTTTATATCTAGGAATTGGATGTGTTTTTGTATCTAATTTTCCACATAGGAAATTTATGCCTACATCCCCATTTTAAGCTTAATTCTAAGTCAAATTCAAGCACTACTTAAGGATGGATGTGTCTCCACCGTTGGATCATGAGAAATGAGCGATCTAGACCATCCAAGATCATTAAAAGTGGCTCAAAATACATCCATGATGCGTTAGGGCGCAACCGTACCCTTGAAGTGGTGCAGGGGTTCCCTTTTTGCACCCTATTGCACTATAATGCTTTCTAGGTATGTCATTTCACTCTTTTAGCTTTGTTTTACTTCGCTTTCATTGTGGTATATTCCGATCGGAACCAACTCCAATTCAAATGGTTTGAAAACCTAATTTTTAGCATATATATACCTTGATTCTCATTTATTCACAAGCATTATAAAAACAAATAAAAACATATCAAACCAACAAAAATATTTCAAAATGCACAACTATTTGAGCTCAAAACGTGCTTAATTTGGAGGTAAATGTCCTCCTCATTAGTAATGTAGAGAAATTATTCTAAACATAAGCTCAAATATGCACTGATCATTGATAAAACTTAACCAATGAGTAGTTAATCCTCAACTAGTTAGTAAACAAAATCTCAACCAATCAGTTAAAAAAACTCAACTAGCTAATAGACAAACATCAATCAGTTTGCAGAAAATTAACGCTAATTTAGAATTTTCCTAAAAATGAAAAAAAAATTTGATACCAACCAAAAATTAAAAACAATATTGCAAATAATTAAAAACTTAACTTCTCAAACTGCTATTGGGCTTAATTTTCTCCATTCAATTAGGCTGGGTAATAATTTTGAAAGAAATTTAGGTAGATGACCAATATTTTAAATTAGTTTTAGTAGATGTCCGTTTTTCAAAATTTATAGCTAAATGTCTATATATATATATATATATATATTCTTATACTTGGTATATATGTTTATCTACCAATTTCAGTTAATGTACTGAAATGTACTAGTTATATAATTTTTTATACTTGGTGTATATAATTTTACACTTGGTATATAAGTATATATAGTGACATTTTGCTATAATATTTGACAAATAGATATTTATTTAAATTGGGCCTAAAATTTGATCATATTTCTATAAGCCCCTAATTTTAAAGGATGGTATTAAATTATAGTAATTTTCGGCAAATTTTTCCAAATAAAAATGTAATGAAACTAATACAGCTTTTTAGAACTACTATGCATGAAAAAAGCCTATATAATAAATCACCAACAGGACTAAGGTAGCCTAAATTGAACTATCTGAACCCGTATGCACATAAGTTCGATTTAAGTTGGTCTCCATTAGGCCTATAGAATCAGGTCAACTTCTTTTGAGTATTTATAAGAAATGGTCCTTTTTTTAAGATTAATTTAAAAATGGTCACTTTTTAAACTTAAATGGTTGTTTTATAATTTTATTTTGATATATGACCAATTTTAATCCATTTTTTATAAATTAAAATTTCCAAAAAATAAATCAATTTTCAAAAAAATGAATCAATATATTTGATATTCTAATATGAAAAATGATCTTTTTAAATAATTTTTAAAATTCGGTCATATTTTAACAGTATTTGAAAAATGATTATTTTGCAAACTATGATATAAAATTCGACCATTTGGCTAAAAAACCCACTTCTTTTTTTCCTTTTAATAGTCCCAATAACCTTCTAAAGAGAGAAAGTAATTGTAAAAATCCGAATTTTTGAGAGGGTAATTTGGACATTTTACTAATTTTCGGGTATTATATTGGGTGAATTAATTTGCAAAAGTTTATTAAAGAAGGATTAAATTGCAATTTTTTGGAGGACTGAATTGATAGAGATTTGAAAACCGGGGACTATAATGGAAATTTTTTAAAAAATTGCACAGTCCCCTACTTACCTACGTGGGCTCTCCCTCCCTCCCACTCACTTTCTCTCTCTCTTCCTCGATGCTGCCCCCCCCGCTCTCTGCTCACATTCGGCCGATGGACCAGGAGAGGCCGCGCCGTCACCCAAGTCACCATACACCCTCCAGCCTGCCTGGCATGAGCTTGCCGTGCCTCCAGGGTGCTCCACCGCTGTTCCCGAGCTACTGCCGATCCCCCCTTGTCGGAAAACGCCATTTACGGTTGTTCGAAGCTTTTCATCACCGGCGTCATTTTAGGCCATTTCAGCTCACGTTCTTGGGCTTGTTGGATTCGTCTTGTCGAGAGGAAGCTCAAGGTATATATATCTTAACCCCATACTGCCCGAATCAAAAGTTATCATTTTTGGAATATTTTGAGCTTGAGTTAACTTTTTAATTCGGCCGTTAGATCATGTTTTTGTTGTCATTTTTGGATTGTACTCGGAAAATATGGAAGTTTGATATATATATTGCCTATGTTTGGTGATCGACATAAAAATCAAAATCGTACGGCTAAGATTTTGTCTCAATTTGCATGCTACCAGTCTAATGTGGGCCTGGACCCGAATTGGACAAGTTATATGTCTAACCTAGCTATTTTGAGTGCTAGGAATTCAGTAAAGAGATCCATTTGTGGATTTGAAGCTCCGTTAAGAAGTTAGTTTTTCGCAAGGAGACGATCGAAGGTTTGGAATTGGTTCCTGATCCTCCGGACGATGGTCAACAACACCTTAAGGATTCAATAGTGTGGTATCACTATTCTTGTGAGGTAGAGATTCGGTTACTTTCGTTTTGTACTATTTTCGAATAAAACTTATTTTCTGCAACATATGAGAACAAATGTGGTTTTTGAATTTCTTGAACATATGTGATGAACTATGATAGTATGATATATATATATATACTGTATTACTATGGAGATTTTCTGAGTACAAGTTATTTTAGTATCAAAAATAGGGCTGTTGTGCTGCCCGTTTTTCTTATAAAAACCTAATATACTTATTTAATTGAAAAACCAGAGCAAGATTATTTTCACACTTCAGTTCTGTGTTGCACGTGTCATAGGATCATACATGAGCACCATGTTAGCATCGTGGATTTACAGTGTGGCGCTGCATATTCCATCGTCGGTGTAGAGTCCGTAAACCCGCATTGGATTTTGTTACTTCTGATTACCTCTCCATCTGGCAAGTGTAGACAATTCGGTTGTCCTTCCAGGTTTGGTAAGCGATACATGGGTATCTCCTCCGGGTATGGTCTTAGGTGTCAAGTAGGCTATTAAGTACACTTAGCGCCATCATCCAGAGTTTCCACATATGAGAGGATGTGAGCTCATGGGTATGAGTTGATTTGTGTCATGTGCATATGAATTGATGGTTTTGGTTATACTGATTTATTTACACATATACGTGACGATTTCTGGTTTTGGATTATCATATATGTATGTATTAGATTTAAACTAACTATGCATGAGCTTTAAATCACTAAAATATTTTCGATCGAGGTAACTATTTTTCCTACTGGACATTTTATACTCACTCCCTTTCTTATGTGGTGTCCAGTGCGATTTTGGAGATCAAAAGGAGTAAGAGGCCATTGGGGATTATAGTTCGTTATCTTGATAATACTTGAAACGTGTTGTTGTGGTGTTTGGACTGTTTGAGTTTTGTTTTAGTATTGAACCAAGATTACTACTTTCTATTTTTGTCTGTGAACTCATGTATGTCATTCTGATATCTGTTTTGATGAGAATGATGATGATGCTTGAACATATATTTGATTTACGTTCTTTTCGGTATTAATTCGATCTATATTTAATGGTGTTTACGAATTGTGGAACAGGTTTACGGGATGAAATTTCAAATATTTTATCTAAAATCGATTGTTTTATAAAAATAAAATTTTTTAGATTTTTTTCAAATAAATCAAGGAATTTCTCATCCTTGCGAAATTCTCCTTTCTGCTACTAGCCCAAGTTTCAGGTTGTGATAGTAATGAACCTAACTATAAGTTATTTTGGCCAAATTGACTTTTTCACGGTAACTTTTAAAAATGCTTTTCTTTTTTCCCTTTTTACTATCATAATATTAGTAATCTATAGCAACCATATTACAAACTTATTGTCAAAATATTTTGTGACATGAGCCATTAAACAGAGCCTATTTGGGTGAAATATTAAAAGACCTTATGATCTTAGGAAGTTTTTTTCAAAGGAAACCACACCCCATATGACTTCTATAAGAAGAGCTTTGAAGAAAATACTGTAAATTTTTATTACGGTTTAAAATGAAAATTTTTACTTGAGATGACTATCAATTATGACCCACTTTTAAAGCATGTAATGAAAAAAAAGAGGACAAAGTATAAATTATATACAATTAGATTTTTTATTTAGCGAAATTTTTGGAATTCTAATAGTTGAAAATTCTCAACTACGGTTGAAAAAATTGAGTGATAAAATTGAGTGATAGAGGCACACTAGAATCAATGGACAATGGTCGAATATATTCAACTACAATCGAAAATATTTTCTTTTCTAACCTGATTGAAACCATCATAATAATAAACTGTTAAATACGTTTTGGAATAAATATAACCACGAATAAACTTTCAAGTTAAAACCAACAAATCATAACAAACAATTTATCTTCAAAACTAAAAGAAAACAATTATGTTACAAACTTACAATCCATTAAAGTAGATAAATGAGTTTATAAGTCTTAAGGCTATAAAAAGTATGGAATAATATACATGTTTTGATAAATTTTGTGGTGCATAACACTTTTTAAGTTTTGAGTTTATTACGAAGACAACATTGTCGTTAGAGTTGGAAACATGTTTTAATTAAGTCAATTTGTTTAATTTGGTTGGGCTCAAGGCCCCTTGAGAATCATAGTTTCCTTTTGCATTTAGTCGGTTACCCTAACTAATTAAGGTTAAATGGGATGTCTATATCCCTTGCTTATTAATGTAGCCGTGTGTGTGAGTTCACTGCTGAAATGGGTATTGCAGCACCCTTTTGAATAGGCATATTTGAGTACACCAAATAGACGACGTGAAAATAGCTTTCTTAAATGAAGATTTATATGAAAAAAATATACATATATGCCCGACAGGAAAAAAAAGTCTGTAAATTAGCGAAATCTTTATAGCCACACCACTTGTATTGATTTACGGAGCAGCCACACCACTTTGTATCGACTTACCACTTGAGTTAGGAGCAGCCACGTACTTGATAGGATAGCTATATATAAGATCTTCGTATATAATTTTTCTCTTAGTTTTGGGAATTTGATCCTAGCAAGATTTTGGACTTTGATTTTTTTTTTTTTATTTGTGGTTTCGTTTTGATATTGACATCAAAATTGTTAACAAACAATATTGGAATCAAAATAATTAGCAAAATATTTTTTTTAAAAATCATTTGGTACGAATAATACAAAATTTTAAATTAATGGAAATACTAACAATAATAACGTGATTATCTGAATAATTATATTCATTTGCGCACAATAATCTTACCTACGATTCTCTCTCGAGAAAGTTTGGAAACTGTGTTTGGTCCGGTGTATTTCATGCCTTGACAATAATTATTGAAAGTCTTACAAAATAAATCACACTCTTGAAAGAATATTTATAAAATTTAATTGTTTGTAAAAAAATAAAATTTATTATCTTAACCGAGTAAGAATGATCAAAATATAAATTTGTTAGACAATAAATAAAGGAAGCATCGAACACAAAAAGCTTAAAAACTAATTAAAGAAAATAAAAAAAAAATAGAGAAGAGATGATTAGACTTTATTAGTAACATGACCCTGTTTTTTCTGTTAAAATAAAAAAAAAAATAAAAAAAACCTAGCCCCTTTTGTAAACTGAAGTTCTCTAGTCAAAAGTTATCTAAAATATTTGGATGACTCAATCAGAATTAATGGGAACAATGGCTTCTCAGAGCAATGAATCATAGTAACCCCAAGTAACAAAGACCCATTGCACCAACTCCTTGCCAATCGACTCAATCAAATGACCTCCCGTGAATTCGCCGCAAGAGTTCTGGGTACGATGTTGAGTCATCTACTTCTGAGCCTGAGTTGGTTGAGAAAGCTTGAAACGCTGTAACGACTTCAAGATAATGCTATCGGTTGTAGATTTGGGTCAGCGATGAGTCATCGTCAGTAGCGAGCCATAGAAGAAAAGTTACCCAAAAGATGGCGACAACGAACGATGGCGTGGAGACTCGGTGAGGGCGAACGATGACGACGACGTACGGAGGCAAGTGGATAGAGACGAAGCTCAAGCTTGGAGGAGAAATGTCTTATCCTTTTTTTTTTTTTTTTTTTTTCTCTCATTTTATAGCATGGTTTCAGATGAGAAGTGATATAAAATCCACCCTTTTCGGTGGATTTCAGATCACCCCTTATTAATTTGACGTGAATACCCAGGAGATTATTTTACTATGTCTTAAAAATGTACCAACCATGCACATTCCCACCGTCCAAAGACTACCCCGTACTCAACTCTCCGGTAGGGTCTTGAATGCTTTTATGTAAGAGATATTTGAATATATATGAGATCTGGAGAATTTTATCAGATTTTTTATAATCTTGCAGGTCAAAAGTGGAACCACGTTGAATTTTTGTATTATTTGTGATTTTCTGGTTACTTATATTTGTTGTAAATCTATTTAATTTGGCATTTGACATAATAAGTTAGAAATTTATACTTCCATTACTACTAACACTTAGTACTTATCTCATCTTGTGTCTAGCTCTTTATATATCTAGTGACTTGATGTCGCTCGACACTATATCCAATGCTCTTTGTATATCTAGTGACTCGCTCGATGCTATATCTGATGCTTTCGATGACGTCTATTGTTACAGTGTTGTTGGCGGCGTTGCAAAGTTTTGCAAGAGCAATGAATAAAGCTTGGAGCTTTTCCAAGAAATGTTGTTACAGTTATGAAATGGACTGGGATATAGATCATTGTCCTGACTCTTTGTATTGAACATGACAATCTCAAGTGCACTGGGCCTCATGAGATGGAGATGCACTCAAATTTAGGACTAAAACTTACCACAGCCACAAACGAGCTACGTTCGTGGGGGGTACGTTATTTCCTTTTTCTCTTCATAGCAAACTCAAGTGGATCGGGTATGGTCAAAATGTCAAATTTAGCACCAAATTATGGAATAGAGAACCAAACCATTCAAACGGCCAGATAGGCAGCCAAGAACGGGGAATCGCACATATTATAAACAAAGAAACTGGAATCTCAATTTCAAATTTCTAAGAGGAACTTTGCTATTGTAATCTTAATTCACGGAACAACGTTATACGAGCCAAAAGAAGACAAATAACAACGTTATCTTTAGAGTCGTGTAGTTGCAGTGTACGCATCTGTTTTGAGTAAAGCAAAATATTTAGAAATAATAATAATAATAATAATAATAATAATAATAAACAATCACATCTCATCATCTTTCTGGTTTCCACACTACATTTTGGTGTTGTCCAACTAAAACAGAACAGAACAGATCCCAATCAATCTTTCCTTCCCTCCACTTTCCCTTTGGGCTCCTGGACTGGTGGTGTACATCTCCAAGTGCCCGTGACTAGAATTAATGTCTGGAATCCTGAGATGGAAGACGAAGCAGCATCAGCTCATCCAAATTGCTGCGCTCCATCGTCGTCATCATCATCATCATCATTATCGATTCACACAAACATCCCCGATCTCTACCCACCTCAACCACCTCCACCACCACCAACGCCGCCGTGAGCCCCTCGTTGGGGTCCAGGAGCGTCACAAGTGGGACCACGGTGGGTCCCACTCCCACCACGACAACCGCCCCCGCAAGATCAGGGCGGAGGCCAACTGCCCCCGCTGCTCCTTCAACCGCATGGACCTTCTCTTCTCCAATTCCCGAGCCTTCCCCAATCTCACCCCTTCTTCCGATGCCTCCTCCTCCTCCTCCTCCTCTCCCTCCTCGACTGCCTATCAGGCTGTCAACCTCTGTCCCAATTGCAAAACCGCCTACTACTTCCGGCCCCACCGGACTGCCCCTCTCCAGGGCACCTTCATCGAGATTGGAAGGCTCGCCAATAATCCCAATCCTAGTAATCACAAATCCCAATCCCAATCCCAATCCCATGACCTTGACAAGAAGGGTGCCCCTAGAAATGGAAATGGGTCCACTGACGATGTGGATGTTGGTTCTCTCAATAACAGCCTCAGGGTGTCCTTTTGGGACAGTTTGAGATCTTACGGTAATGGTGGCGACCCTCCTCCTCCTCCTCCTCCGCCAGAGTCCCCAAATGGCTTGGCCGTCCACACTCCTCCCGGCCCGCCTTTCGCACCTGGGGTTAATGTCATTAGGGCTTCGGGTTCGGGTGGCGCGGGGAATGGCTCGGTCGCTGCGGGTGCCGTTGCGGCGGAGAAGCACGGCTGGGGTGGTTCCAATCTGGGGAAGGACTTGCCCACGCCGAAGGAGATTTGCAAGGGTCTTGATAAGTTCGTAATTGGCCAACGAAGAGCCAAGAAGGTCTGTTTTATTTTTACTCATTATCTGCTTTTATTTCTTACTTACCATGTATGTCTGTAACCAACCAACCAATCAATCGATGCAGTCATGTCATCAAATGCCATGCCCCCTTTGTCACCTTTGTCTTCACAAAATTTTGCTAGCTATTGTCAGTATTTCGCATCTTCGAAGCTAAAGATGATGATTATTGGCGAATTTTGCTGAATGGTTCTTGATCATTTCGTATATTCGAGGGTCAGCTGTGTGTTTTTTTAGCTTTGAGAAACTGTGTGTTTGTCTGGTAAGTCATTTTGTCTCTGAAACTTGTTCTCATATCGACGCTGCAGGTGCTTTCTGTGGCTGTTTATAATCACTACAAAAGAATTCACCAAGCCTCCTTGCAAAAAGGGTTAGCTTTCAATTACTTTCTTTTGTTTTTAATCTCATTTTGTGGCTACTTGCACTTGAGTTTTCACGTATAGTAACACGTTTCTTTTTCGAATTGCTCTCTGCTTGCAGTTTTTAGTAGCTTGAACTAAATTGGTTGGCTTTTTATCTTCTAGGTCAGGAACTGAAACTGGTATTCCTGAGACAACTGATGACGATGATAACGTGGAGCTAGAAAAGAGCAATGTGCTTCTTATGGGTCCAACTGGCTCAGGTTTGATTTCTGGATTAGTGAATTGATCACATCAAGTTTTCCGTACTTAGCCTTATATGAAGATTGAAAAGAGAAAACGAAACTTTTACGTGTTAAACTGCCATATTTACTGACATATCTTGCAACAGGGAAGACATTGCTTGCAAAAACACTAGCTCGATTTGTGAATGTGCCTTTTGTCATTGCTGATGCAACAACTTTAACCCAGGTTTAAGCCTTTTCTGGATTTGCAACATTAATTATAGAAATTGCTTATACATGGAATGTCAACCGAAAGTGAGGTTGTTTGTTTACTTCTTTATTTCATCTTTTTCCTACATCATTAATAAATGATTTTAACGTACTTAAAATGTTTGACTAATTCCTCTCAATTTTGAACTTAGGAGCCAAAAATTATGTTGTAAAAGAAGTTGTGTCCTTCAAATTTACTTCATTGCTTTTGACTCTACTGTGTTTGAAAATCTTTCAATTGCTAGAAATGCTTCTTGTTTGCAGGCTGGTTATGTTGGAGAAGACGTCGAATCAATTTTGTATAAATTACTTGCGGTACGTGATTTATTACATTTTCGAAGTAAGAGAGGTTGACCCTCCAGTTTTGCTTTGTAATTCTTGGAGTGAATTATGTCAGTACTTATGGTTCATTTGTGGACTGACATTACTATTTGCCAATAGGCAGCTGAATTTAATGTACAAGCCGCACAACAGGGGATGGTTTACATTGACGAAGTTGACAAAATAACCAAGAAGGTTCGTTGATTTTTCTTATTTATTTTGTTAAGCACTACAGAATTAAGCATTACAGAACTGAAGTATTTTAAATATGTTTGAGTCATTTTTCAGGCTGAAAGCTTAAACATAAGCAGAGACGTTTCTGGTGAGGGTGTTCAGCAGGCATTACTGAAAATGCTTGAAGGAACTGTGAGTTAATTGTGCTACATTGCAATCACTGCTCTTTACTATTTCTGATCAATTATTTCATAATGAATGCCAATCCAGTTTTTGTTGTATTTCTCTTAGTATTCTTCTGTCTTGAAGTTGTGAACATTTGAAATTCAGTTCTCTATTGCATGAACAACTCCGGCCAAAAAGCGCCCCCCGCCCCAAACAAAAAAAAAGAGATGATAGGATCTAAATCTAAATCTAAATCATCATTACACATAAGATGTTAATATGGCATTATATTGTCTGTTGCCAAAATGAGATTTAATCTAAATCATTTGGTAAGTCTATCTCTTATAGTAATGCTGGTTTTGTCTGAACACAAGTAGAAACGTAGGTAGGTATGCCACTCTTTTTCCAATGTAAAAGAGTTGGAATTACAATATTTTTGAGGTCTCAACAGGTTAGAGAGTGCTTTGCCTTTCAGATTTTTAAAGCTAGAGTAAATCTGGAGACTGGCGTGCTCATTTGAGCTTTCAGCTAGAATGACCCATGACTATCATAAGCAAATAGCAGTGATTTGAAAAGGCAAGTATGTAGAAGTAGAGGGATAGTAGCTTGAGGGCGCAATAACTTTTTGCCAGACAAATTTACTTCACAATTTATGATTCCTAAAATCATTGTAGTGTTTGTTAAGATCCTCAACTGCTGAATTGCACACATGGAGGTATAGGAGTAATTTGATAGATGAAGATATTGAGTATGCATCTTAAAATGAGGGGAACAAAATTAGTGGTAGGACAAAGCTTGGTTCCCAATTTAATTTTGTTTATTAACTGTGCTTATTTTCACTTGAATGTTCACGAGATAATGTATTTTTTCTCCTATCAGAAGGGTCTTTTTTAATGCTGTACTCTTATCGTCATTCTGCTGGTAGCTTACCATTAGAATATCTTCTTCCTGTCTAGATAGTTAATGTTCCTGAGAAGGGGGCAAGGAAGCATCCTAGGGGTGATAACATACAGGTATGCCTTTTCTCTGTTATTTATTATTTGTCGTATTCTGCTAAGAAAATTCGTATGATGAGAATTACCATCTCACTTACAAATATTCTCATGTGCTTTTGATTATATCGGTGTCGTGTATCAAGGTTATGTTTATAACTCTTTTGTTAATAGTGGTAAGTTCCCATATTTTTAAGAATTTAGAGTGAATTACTCCAACCTCCTTTTAGCTATCTTGATAATATGCAGACCGTCCTTGTGTATCTCGATTCTCGTAATCATATGAGCTTCTTCTGATCCATGTATCTTAAATTTTCTTCTGGTTCACTCCAATGGCAAACCATGATTAAATTTAAAGCAAAAAGTTATTTTCTTGCATATGTTGGCTCTTTTGTTTTTTCTTGTTTGTGGGGGGAGAGGGTTTGATCTGCTCTTGCTGTGAAACTCTGCATGCATGTAAATATTTGCAAATATTATCTTCTAACTGCATGTATATGATCCGCAGATAGATACAAAAGATATTCTTTTTATATGTGGTGGGGCATTTGTAGATCTTGACAAAACAATTTCCGAAAGGTAATGACTCCTTGAAAACTTCTCTACCAATTTTGATGATCCCTCTTTGAATTTTGTTTCTCTTCTTTTTTGTTTTTCCCCTTATCCTGTTATAACATAAAGTGTAAACACACCAGAAGGCAAGATTCTTCCATCGGTTTTGGTGCTCCTGTACGTGCTAACATGAGAACTACTGGTGTAACCAGTGCCGCAATCACATCAACTTTACTTGAATCGGTAAGAATGTGACCCTTTGGAATCACTAAATTGGGACTTGAAATTTCTATTGTTCAAGTGGATTATGTATCTACGAATACATAGTAATAGTTTATGACTGCAATATAGAAGTTGCAAAAGAAACTAGGTAAAGAAAATAAGATATCCTTTTGGCTTACTCAAAGCAAAGCAAAAATAAAACATTGACAACAACAAAAAGAAGTCCAAATGCTTTCCTCAAATATTGAGTATGGGACTAAACTCACACTTTTCCCTTTATTTTTTTTAATTGTTTTAATTTTTTTCTTGGGGCCGGTTTCAGGTTGAAAGTGCTGATCTTATTGCATACGGTCTCATACCAGAATTTATTGGACGCTTTCCAATCTTAGTTAGTTTATCAGCTTTGACCGAGGACCAGCTTGTTCAGGTTACTTCATTGATTTGTGTCTCTGTTTGTGTTTCTGCCTCCTTTTTTTTTCTTGCTTGCTAAGTGGTAGTTCATCATTGTGTACTTGCAGTTGCATGATCTCAGGAGTGTAGGGGTTAGGGGTGTGGGGATCGGGAAGGAAAAAAGACACATTTACTTGTTGTGGGTAGAAGTATGTAAGAAAGTAACTCACGAGGTTGAGACCAAAGAGCGAAAGGGGGTGGGGGGTGGTGGCGAAGAGATAAAGAGATCCTATAAAGTTGGACCTCATGTTTTGAATTATTCCTATATTTTAGTCTCTTTCTGCTATGGTGAGATACAGTAATTTGGTGAAGTCCCCTAACTTGTGTTTCATAATAATGAGAAAGAAAGGAACTAAGTAAAGAAGAATTATGAGTGCCTATAACTGTAGTTAAAAAGAAAAATATATATAGATAGCTGTATTCTGTATTTCTAAAATGGAGAATGACTTTGTTTTGTTATTGTTTGGTTTTTCTTTAGGAAAAATAAAAGAAAGAATCTTCAGAGTTGAGATAAACCTAATCCCCCGAGTCCCTTCATGCCATTATTGATGCTATTCCTCCATATAATTATGGGCGGGCCAAATTTGACTTGCCTCTATTCTAAAGACTGATTTCATGTTTGGATGCATTATACTGGAAGTTTTTCTTTTCACGTTGCAGGTCCTCATGGAACCGAAAAATGCTCTTGGTAAGCAGTACAAGAAGTTGTTTAGTATGAATAATGTAAGCATTTTTCCTGTATTCCTCTTTCTCCCTCCTGCACCTATGCGCTCATGGATTCAAGTGTCCAATCTATTTATAACTGAGCCTTTTTATACCTTTCAGGTGAAGCTACACTTTACAGAGAAAGCACTGAGAATGATTGCAAAGAAAGCAATGGCTAAGAATACAGGTGCCAGAGGTCTGAGAGCTTTACTTGAAACTATTTTAACTGAGGCGATGTATGAGGTATGTTGCCTATGCAAATACATATTGGCACTGATGTATCCATTCTACTTTGAAAAAAAGAAAAAAAAAAAGAAAATTCCATCTGATTTAACCGTATTCTTGAAGTAATAACTTACTGCTCTTTTGTCAGATTCCGGATGTCAAGACAGGAAATGAAAGAATAGATGCTGTAGTAGTTGATGAACAGTCAGTAGGTTCAGTAGATGCTTTTGGATGTGGAGGGAAGATTCTTCATGGTGATGGCGCATTAGAGCGTTACCTAGCAGAAAACAAGTTGAAGGAATCAGTGGTATGATCTTAAGTAAAGATATGGCAGGGCCGACGCTCATGCATATTATTGTCCGCTTTGGTTTCTAGGGTCCATGTCTTGTTAACTTGGCTTGTTAGATAGACTGTTGGTTTTATTTAACGTGTCTGGTAAGTTTAGCATTGTGCCTCAATATTTTTGCAGGAAAATGCGGAGGGAACCGATGGAGAATTGCAGGATGGAGAATCGGAACTTTCGTCAAGAGCCATGAGCATGTAACACTAATACCATCTCAATTATTGTTATCATTTGTACGTCATTGTCATTTGTAAAAATCTCATTCATAATTCTGTGTAATTATCCCCCTTGTAAAACAGCGTAGCTTCTAATTCAATTTCGCGAAGAAGAAATATAGGGAAAGAAAAAAAACATTATAGAATTCCATAAAGCAGAATAAGTTTAATATTGTATGAAAATTATTTAATTAATAACAAATGAAGGGGTTCGAGTTTACACAAGTTCATATTGCCCGTTAGGTTTTCGATTTTGTTTAGTTCTGGAGAATGTTAATAGTTTCATGAAATTGTATTTATAAACATACATTTTCATTCATACAAATTATACACGAGTGTTGTACAGGCATTTATAGCTTAAAATTGATGACAACTAGGTAGACATGCACTTACACTTACAAAGAAACACAAATGCACACACACAACTAATTCATGCATGCACGTGACACGTGCAGACTAATTCATTCATGCATGCACAAGTATACATGCATTATACATATATATCACGTGTATAAATACACAGACTAGATACATCTGCTCAAATGTGGTTGTCTCTTTTGATTAATAATATTTGGAGCAATTCCACCGACTGCTAGCTGTTCCAGGGGAACTTCTTCCAGAGCTTGAGACTTCGTGGCCACTTTGATTTACAGATGATTCTATGCGGCGTTTATATCGGACAGGGATAAATAGTGTAAGTGGACAAAGATGGTCTGTGCTTGGTGGCGCTAATACATTGGCATACGACTTTTCTTTTTTTTTTTCCCCCCACGACGTCCCTCGTAAGTCACAACTCACAACTACATATCTCTAGTTTCTACGCACTGAGACTGAGCAAATTAGATATTGGAGGAATACCTTGTTGATTAGTGAAAACATTGCGAGGATCTATTAGTGTTTTGGCTCGGACCAACCTATCAAAGTTATTCAGAAAGTACTTCTCACCCCAAACCCTGGCAATCTCCACAGCCTCGTTATTTGCCGGAAAGCTAGCATTGAGCACCAACTGATCCGTGACCATCATTCCAAGATCAAAATCCATGTAGTTGACGTAAGAGGCCCTGGGGCCCCAGGAAACATAAGGAGCCATAGCATTATATAATGTCTTTATCCAATTTATGTAGTCTTCTCTTTTGTCATTGTCTTGTTGGTGCCATTCCACCATGTACTGAATCGAATACAGATTTCCTTTTCGATGTGGGAAAGCTATAGATTCGGTGCTTATTCGATCCATGATCCCACCGTATGGATCCAAGATGACATGCCCTTTAGGCTCTTCCTCGAGTATGTGCAAGGCAGCCCTTATGCCTGCGTGCGAAATTGGTGTCCGCACGTAGTCTGATTTGGCTTTAAAATATGCCTTGTCTAGCTTATAACGGTTTCGCAAGTCGGACACCGAGCTTCCGGGAGCTAAGCCGGAGAAGAACACAGTGGATTGAATCCAACTCATTTCGAAACAGTCTTGTTCTACAACACCCAACTCAGGAAAAACCCGATGGATGAGGGAGACAGTGTTGGTCTTAGTTCCCACATAAAAGCCTTTGAACGTAGCTGATATTCCGGTGGTTGCAGTTTCTGGCAAGCCGGCACCGACGAAGCATGAGAGATAAAAGTCGTCTCCCAAGTTAGGAGCGACGGCTTGCCACTTGTCTACTAGCTTTGCTACGTGGGTTATGGTGCCTGGTCTAGACACGATGAAGGCGGTGACAGTGGGTGGGACTTTCAACAAACGGACTTTCCAAGCGTAGATGATTCCCCAAACACCACCACCTCCTCCTCTGATGGCCCAAAACACTTCCTCTCCCATGCTCTCTCGGTCTAACAACTGCCCGTTAGCATCGACAAGCAGAGCGTCCACCACATTATCAGCAGCAACTCCATATTTCCGGGACAGCAACCCGAAGCCACCGCCGGAAATATGTCCACCGACTCCAACAGTTGGGCAAGAGCCAGCTGAGAAACCATAATTATGATCAAGATCAAGAGTACTACTAGCATTGAAAATAGCGTAGTAGGTCTCACCCAGTGTTGCACCTCCTTCCACCCAAGCCGTCTCGGACTCCAAGTCGACCGTTACTCGGTTGAGATTCATGAGGTCAATGATGACAAAGGGTGGCGCGATGGCGGTGGCGCTGGCGGTGATAGAGGTGGAAGTGCCCTCGTAGCTGTGTCCCCCAGACCTGACCGTGATTTTGCAAGAGGCCTTTCTGGCGCATGACACAGCGCTTATTATTTGCTCCACACTCTGGGGCAGTATGATAGCAACGGGCTTGGGAATGCTTGGATCGGCAAAACGAAGATTTTGTATGGAAAAGTTGAGCATCTTGTAATAGTAAGACTCGTTTGGACATGTTGTACTAGTACTGGGTAATGTGGTGAAGTTGTTGATGTTATGGAGTGTTAGGCAGGAACTTATTTGGTATTGCTCGTCACCTAAGGATGCCATAACTAAGTCGACATATAATATAGTAAGGCATACCGATCGAATAAGACTCTTGAGGGCCGGGGAGCTCTTCTCCATTGCCTACTGCCCCCTACACTTGGTTTCTTGGTTTTGACTTTTGAGAGCAGCTATATGTATTTATATTATATGTACATTCCCGAGTTCATTATTCTTTTAAAGCTGAAAAAACGACTCAAGAGGGAGAGGAAGGATTAAATTCAAATTTAATATAATTTGTGTTTATATATATATATATGAATGGGATACGAATGAGGAGGAGAATAATGTGATACATCTATGGACAAGCAGATGGCGATGGCCAGTATATGTGGCCGGCAATTGTTTAAACAAGTTTAGTAAAGTGAAACTCTCAAAACACAGTAGACACTGCCTAAATTAATGACTTGAAACACCCGCTAGACAAAGATGACAAAACTAGAACTTTTGCATGAGATTAAATAGGTTAGGTTAGGCGGGTATTGACTGACTCTCAACTAAGACAGAGACACGAATAAATACAACTGAGACAGAGACACGAATAATCTTCATAATAATTATATGCAATTTATATATGTATGTATACGCATTCATGTCTTCATATGCGTGCCGGCAGAACCAAGTTTCAATACATGAGCACAGATGTTTTCTACATTGGAAATTCGAATTGGTGTCTGTTTTGGACAGTTGATTTTGAAATATATATCTTTAATACGTGGGTGTCTCAACTGATTTTTAGATTATGTTTATGTACCCCATATATTTCACATACATAAACAAAAAGATAAAAGAAAAAGGACAAATTATTATTATTATTTTTTGAAACAAAAAGATAAAAGAAAAAGGACAAATTATTATTATTATTTTTTGAAAAAAATTGACTGCAAATTGATCACGAATCTCTTTTTCAGCACTCAGGTATCTAATATATTTTTTTTCTTTGACAATAGTTGGTCCCTTAGGCGGTATGTATGAAAGGTGTCTATTTGATATCTTCTATTGTCATAATGTTCAATAATGCTCAATCCAGGCCTACATGGCCTAATTAAAGTTTATAACGTAAAATTTGCATACAAGTATACATGTGAATTATATTTTACTAGGGAGGAAGTTATATTTGCACCCTATATATTATAAAAGCACGCTAGATCTAAACTAACTCCATTAAAAAATTTAATTAGTATATATGTTAGGATAAACACCTCTGGTTGGTTCAATCAATAAAATAGGCGTTACTTTGTGCATCTAATTATTTATATTCATTTATCAATATTGGCATCCACCTACCTCGACATGAAGAAATCCTGTCTGTAAATGAAATGACTAGAGGACCAAAAAAGAAATCAACCCTTTTGAGATATATACCGAGTAGGATAAAATAGGAATCCACGATTTCTTATGATTTACTATCTACGTTAGTTGACTACGGTGCATGAGTGTGTTTTATTGGATTTGTAATTTTGCATGGCTCTAGCTTTCAAAACTTTTTCTTATTCTTTTCGTTTTTACGATGAAAGGATTGCATTCCATGTTCAGAAATTGACAGGATAGTACATTTTTGGCGCAATTAGACTCTTTTAGTGTCAATTTTTAAAATGACATTTATAGTTTAAAATAATGATTTTTTATTTTTTTTGTTGCTATTTTTTACTTATTATGCCATTTTATGCTTTTTAAATTTTCCTTCCTAAGTGTACAGCTCCTGCCACTACTTTCTTTCTTTTTTTTTTTTTTTTGGTTTCCATGCTAACACATTTTTTATTCCTCCAAATGTTCTGCTCGTTCCATTTCTATCTTCCAAACTCATATCCCATTCCCATTGTATTGTGATAAATAGTTACAGTATCTTTTTTTTGTGTTAATAAAATTGTGATCAGAAATGGTTAGAATTTGTGCGATCATCTATCCCAAATTTTTGTTCATCTATCCCAAATTTTTGTGATACTTTGTGATCACAATTTTATTTTCTATTATTACTAATTTCATAATTAGAAATAGTCATGATTTTATGAATCGTAATCATAATATATTTTACATCATTATGAACATTGTAAGATTTTGGTTCAGTCATTTGTACAATCTTTATATATTATTGTAATTTGTGACTTTCAATCATAAAATTTGTGCTGACTTTACAAAAGATACTTACGTTTACATAATTTATGACGGCCGTAATTTTATGTTATATAACATTGATAGTAGTTTGTGTCTATCATATAAAAAGTAAAATAAGCACACCGTGCTTTATAACATTTTTCGAATACAAATCCAATTTTACACCGAAATGAATCAAATTACAAAATAACGCGAAAGAACACCACCAAGCGAACACATTAACTGCTGTAAGCAGAAAGAGATAACGTCCACGGCATCCTGATTCACGTCTTCAATTCCAATATCATCGAAAACAGGATCAAACTTTTTTAACAAAAAGGTAATACATAAAAATAAAAATAAAATGAATCAGTATAATCTCGCGAACAAAGAGCTCACTCCTTTATCTTCTTTTATCAAAAATCACGACTTTTAAAAATAAATAACTAAACAAATTTGATTCTATTAATCAAAATTCCCATTTCCTTAAATTTTCTCCACAACCAAACTAAAGGGTAATCGAAAATTCAACATCCCATAAAAAAAAAAAACCAAAGATCTAAGACCAAGTTAATATGACCCTGCTAAAATTTGAAGCTTAAAACCCCAAAAATCAAAACTTAAAAAAAATTAATTATGAAAAAATACATACCTATGATCAATGGAAAGCTAGAGTAAGAGTTGAGTTGACGATGAAGTGCTAAGGTTAAAATTTAGTACCTTCTCTCTTATGAATTCCTTAAAATTTGTAGTGTAGTTAAACAAGATCTACTGAGATAATCCTATAAAGAGAGAGCAAGAGAGAGAGAGAGAGAGAGAAAGAGAGAAATGATGTATGAGCGTGCTTGGGGAATGATTATGTATTTAATTGAAGTTGATTTTGAAATATACTTCTCCGAATGGGGATGAGATAAGGTCCAATTATTTGGTCCGAAATAGAGGGGAGTGGAGGTGGTCGATGGTTTCTCTTCTACTTCTCCCTAGATTTTCGAGTTTTAATTAAAAAAAATGCAAAAGCAGAAAAAGTGAGCCGAAAGTTCTGACAGAGGTTATTCAAACAAGTTCAGTCCGAGAGTATTTTGGACTTTTATTGCGTGGAGAGTATTAGAAATATTATTTTAAAAATTACAACTAAATAAGTATTTTTTATGCCAAAATAGCACTATTCAAGTCAATTTTTCCCTCCATATTGGAACCGGTTGGATCCCAAATGTTAACACATGGACAATAACTTAGTTGACATATCATTGTTATATTGTTCTTTTGACTACGAAATTTCAGGAGAATCACTAAAAATTGGAAATAGGATGCTTGTGTAAAAATCTACGCTGGTGAATTATTAAAAGTTTGATTAAGAGGATACACAATTGTATATTTTGTTGTTGTTGTTGTTGTTGTTTTTTTTTTGTTTAAGGAAGAACGTGGTAATTTTTTTTTTAAAAAAAGGCTTTTATGTTACCCCATAAAATCTTACCATCACTACAATAGTCAAGCATGTAGTTGTGATAAATGTTTCAAAATGTTATTCAATATTCATTATCAACTAAATTTAAAGGAAATATATCATTGATAATTTTAATTTTAAAAATTCAAACCATTCATTCATTGGAAAAAAAAACATTTCATTCTTCAGGATTGCAACGTTAGACTTTAATTTCACTCAAACATATTACTGGAAAAATGGAAAAACTTGGCTCGTACATATTTTAGAAACAAAATTTATTTCCAAATTGCTTCTAAATTAATAAAAAGCTATTGTGTCTTTTGATCTTGAGTTATTTAGTAATATCTTCCAATCAATATAGAAATTATTTGGAAATAGATGTTTGAACTAGCTTTTGTTTCAAAACACTTAAAGATGATTGATGAATATTTGCAATTAACTTCTAAAAACTGTGGTAATTGAGTTCTTTTTTGTTAGTGATTCTTAATTATTGGATGGAACATGCAAAGTTTTTGAAGAGCAAAATCAGTATTTCGCTAAAAAACATAGGGGTATTGAAAAAAACTGCTAGACTGTGGAAACTGCACGAACCAATCTAAACTGCACTAAATCGAGTGGTTTTTTTTTTTTTTTTGGGTTTAGTTTAGTCTAAAAATGTGTCAAACTGCACGGTGCGGTTTGGTTTGCGATTTAGCAGTCTAATTTTATAGTTCAAAATAAACTATTTGCAAATATATACATTTAGTTTTTTTAATTAGTTTTTAGTTTGTATAATATATAACCCAACTTTTTACATAACGTCTAATCCAACTTATTTCACAATACCCTAAGAAGCTTCTGTCTGAGAAAAAACCCAAGATAAATGAACAGATTTGTTATTATTGTTTTTTTTTATTCATTTTAGATTTTGTAGTTTAATTTGTTTTAGTCTATTTTAGATCTTAATTTATTGAGTTCTAACATATTTTACTTTCAATTTCAATTTTAAATTTTGTAGTTTAGTTAATTGTATTTAAATTTCTTAACTAGGATATGATTTATTTCAACTCTTTTTAAAAATGGATAAAAAAAACAAGTTAAAATAGCAATGAGCCTCCAAATCTATTAAGCCCAAAACCTAAATCTCAGAAACTGCACCGCAAAATATAGGTGTAGTTTGACCAGTTTATATAGACCATATCAAACTACACGATTTGTGATTCTAGCTAGAACATACATGTTGTTTGGTGCATTGAAAATGAGTTCAAAATGGTCAAATTGAACTGTAAACACCCCTAGAAAGAAGGACATGGATATGACCAATTAGGGTTATTTTGACTTTAAACTGACCACGTTCATTAATGAGTTTTTTTAGGACAAAAAATTAGGGCCCATGTGATGTAAATAACCAAATATTCTCTCAAAACTGTCAGCCAACTCCAATGACATGACCCTATTCACCATTGATTGACATGATCTCATACTTTTCCATAAAGTCCTATTTCTTCCTTCTTTTCTCTCATTTCTCTCTCTAGTTCTCTTTTTCTCTCTTTTCATTCTCTATTTTCTCTCAAAACTGAAACAAAAACTCACAAAAAAGGAATTAAAAATCGTTGTGGAACTGAAAAATGGTTCACTGAAATTAGTTTTTAAGATCTTCAACCTATTGTTCTTATTTCAACGAATCAAAAAAGTCCCAAAATGGCCAAAACCCGTTATTTCGAAACTTTACATTGAGATCGAGAACTCTTGTGAAGAAGAAGAAGGCAATAGAAAAGAAGAAGATATAAAGAATCGACTAATTAGAAAGGAAAGAAGCCGATAAAAGATAATGGAAAGGTTCAATTTTTTTTAGTGTTTATGCAAAAATAATTGTTTTTTTTTTTTGAGTCTGTCTATGTCCATTTCTCTTTTTATCATTGAATGAGATTTTTTGGTGAAAGTTTTGGCAAGTTTGTCTATGTGCATATTATTTTCTCATTTATTGTAGAATTTTTTTTGGATAAAACCCTTTATGGGATTTCTTGATGTGAGGTCAAGTTTTCCTTGATCCCAAGTCAAGTTCTTCTTGATCTTCCTTGGGTCAAGTCACACTTGACTTTGGGTCAGATCTCACTTGATTCTCAGTTTTTTAATTTAACTTAATGTTTTACTTTTTTTTCAGTGAAGATTATGATATGCTTGTGATAAAGTATACCAAGTTTTTGATATCTGATAATGAGTGAGTTTTACTTACGAATTAGATATTATTTAAGCTAGACATTTGGTGGATTCTCGAGATTTTTAGGAGTTTTAGTTATGTTTTTAATATTTTGATTGTAAGTTAGGTAATTTTGGTATACTTGATGGTATTTGGAGAAAATTACAAGAATTATGGCAAGTTGGGAAGAGAAGGGAGTGCCTTGACACTTGTCAATGGTGCTAAAATGCTTAAAAGACTCAAAATAAGTTGAAATTTGTGAGGACCAGAGAAGCAAGTGCCCCGACAGAATGTTATTAGCGCTCCGACGCTAGTTTGAGCTCAAAAGGGGACTTGGTAGCTAGGGTGGCACCCCGGTGCTCTGGTAGTGGCGCCCCGACACCGCGTTGTGAAAATTCAGCATATCTTTTTTTTTTTAAACGCCTTTGACCTAATTTTTGATATAGCTACCTCCAAGCTTATAAATAGATCTTTTTAGGACTTATTTGGGGACTTTTGAGAACTTTAGACCCTGAGAGAGATAGAGAGAGAGAGAGTTCAAGAAAAGTAGAGGAGCAGCACGAGCCGGAGGCGGGAGTGCTACAACTCAAATTCGCTTAGAGTTTATCTTTCTTTACTCTTTATGTTTAGAATTTTAATATTTTCTTTTGCTTTGGCTATGAACTAATTTTATTTTTTAGGGCTACGATGTAGCGGGATTATGATGTCTTGATTATTTCAATTTTAATTTAATTTTATGTTTATTTCCATTCTATACTAATTATATTAATCCATACTTAATGCTTGTGAGAGCCTAATCAACTTTTGTATAAATTAGAGGTTTAATCTAAGATCTGAGAAGGGAAGATTGAATTTGTCTTGATTAATATGACATGAGATTATTATAGAATAGAGATATATATGAGGCTTGTGAAGTATTATGAATTTCTTGTGCTTAATGAGTTTTGATAGGTACATAGTTTATTGAAATATAGAGATGTTGGAACTTGTCTATTGAAATATGTTTGTTAATTCTTGAGAAAGATTAATGGATATAATAGAGAAATTCGTTATTAGCATAAGGAATAGATATTAATTGATTGGATTGAATAATTTAGATAGATTAATCTAGGTGAATCGGAAACCCTAGGTTTTTAGCTACTTGATTGTCTTATTTATTATTTTATTTTGCTTTCTTTTTATTTATTTATTTAGATTTATTTTTGTGAAATTCTTTCTTTGATTTTCTTTCAAATAAAATTTGAGTTAGACAATTTTAGTACTTAGTAAGTATAATTCTCGTGGGAACAATACTTATACTTACACTTTATTACTTGTTTGATATGTGTACTTGTTGATATGAACCCCGCCAACTTGTGATGAAATCCGAAACAAGGATAATGCCTAGGACTGTTCTACAATCAAATTCAGATGGAAAACCTTGACCCAACACCTATAAAGAGATGTGAACCTTGGTATAAAGGAAGACGCCACAATCAAATATGGAAAACTTGATTGATAAGTCAAGGGATGAACGCCACAGAGAAATCTGATAAGTTCGAATAAGTTCTCAAAGAACCAAAGAGAAATTGATCTCAAATTTTAATGGATTGTAATCTGTTCTTATTGAATAAAAAGTGTACATTATATAGGACTAGGCCACGAAATTTTAATCCTAAAAAAGACCCTAAAATACCCAAGGTAACTTACCCAAACCAGAAAAGGAAAGTTGGAAACTATCTATCTAATAATTACCTAAATTCGGCCTCAATTAAAGGGTATCAATCTGATTTTATTCCCTTAATTTTCAGCCTATTACATGCCATTAAACAAATAGAAATAAGCAAGTAAATCGTTTTGGGCAACTACCAATTTGCACCTAAAATAACAAAAATAGGAATGTAAACTATGACTTGGTGTCCAAGTCTTTACAAATTTCTATGCGCCAATTAACTTTCTTGCACTTGAATCAAGCTTTTTATGGACTTAGAAATCCGTTCATCTCCATCAATGGGCCTCCATATGCATGCCTGAGTCCTAATGTCTTGAATCAGCCCACTTAATGCATTTTTGAATCTTTTTGTACGTGCTCTTGTAAATGGATCAATGGGAACTTGAATAGGATCTGTACTCCATGCATTCGTGATTGTCATATCCTTATCATTCCCCTTCTCTTGAAAAGGATTTGTTCTCAAATCAAGTTCATCACCTGCAACAAAAGGACTTAAATCAGAAACATTGAAAGTTGTACTGACACTATACTCACTAGACAAGTCAAGCTTATATGCATTGTCGTTGATCCGTTCTAAAACTTGGAAAGGTCCATCTCCTCTAGGTTGCAGCTTGGATTTCCTTTGAGTCAGAAATCGCTCCTTTTGCATGTGCAACCAAACCCAGTCACTAGGTTCAAAGACCACCTGTTGTCGGCCTTTATTTGCTTGCTTGGCATATTGCTCCATTCGTCGTTCGATGTTGACCTTTGCTTTTTCATGAATCTACTTTATAAGTTCAGCTTTTCTTTTTCCATCTAAATTCACACGCTTAGACAAAGGTAATGGTGATAAATCCGAAGGAGTTAAAGGATTAAAACCATAAACAATTTCAAATGATAAAAATTTAGTAGTAGAATGAACAGAACGATTATAAGCAAACTCAATATGCGGTAAACACTCCTCCCAAGTTTTGATATTCTTTTTAATAATAGCTCTCAACAAAGTAGACAAAGTCCTATTCACTACTTCAGTTTGACCATCGGTTTGAGGATGACAAGTAGTTGAAAACAACAACTTAGTTCCTAACTTAGCCCATAAAGTCTTCCAGAAGTAACTCAAGAACTTAGCATCTCTATCAGAAACAATTGTTCTAGGCATGCCATGTAATCTTACAATCTCTTTAAAGAACAAATTAGTAACATGGGAAGCATCATCAGTTTTGTGACATGGAATAAAATATGCCATCTTAGAAAATCTATCCACTACCACAAAAATTAAATCTCTACCCCGTTTAGACCTAGGCAAACCTAACACAAAGTCCATCGAAATATCAATCCAAGGCTCACTAGGAATGGGTAGTGGAGTGTATAAACCATGGGGTTGCACTCGGGATTTTGCTTGCCTACATGTGACACATCTACCACAAATCCTCTCAACATCTCGTTTCATGTGTGGCTAATAGAAATGTTCCTGTAAAATAGCTAAAGTCTTCGCAACTCCAAAATGTCCCATTAAAGCTCCCCCATGTGACTCTCTCACTAGCAAATCTCGCACAGAACAATTTGGTATGCACAATTTATTTTCTCGAAACAAGAAATCCTCATGCCTAAAGTACTTACCATTAGCTGTCTTTTCACAAGATACATACTCTTCACTAAAGTCATGGTCTAAAGGATATAATTCTTTAATATGCTCAAAACCAAGTATTTTAGCATCAAGAGTAGAAAGTAATATGTACCTGCGAGAAAGTGCATCTGCGACAATGTTTTCCTTACCTTGTTTGTATCGAATAACGTATGGAAACGTCTCAATGAACTCAACCCATCAAGCATGTCTCTTGCTCAGCTTATGTTGGCCTCTCAGGTGCTTCAAGGACTCATGATCTGTATGGATCACAAATTCTTTAGGCCATAGGTAGTGCTGCCAGGTCTCCAAAGCCCTAACCAATGCATACAACTCCTTGTCATAAGTCGGGTAGTTTAAGGCTGCCTCACTTAGTTTCTCACTAAAGTAAGCAGTTGGTTGTCCCTTCTGCATTAAAACTGCACCTATACCAGTACCTGAAGCATCACATTCAATTTCAAACGTTTTATTAAAGTTAGGCAAAGACAATAAAGGGGTGTTGGTCAGTTTTTGCTTGATCACTTGAGACACCTTCTCCTGTTCATCTCCCCACTTGAAACCAACGTTCTTTTTGATTACTTCGGTAATTGGCACGGCCAATTTGCTAAAGTCTTTCACAAACCACCGGTAAAAACTAGCAAGTCCATGAAAATTTCTCACATTTCCTATAGTCATGGGACTCAGCCACTCTTGGATTGCACGTACCTTCTCCTCATCAACCTGTATATCCTGTACACTCACAACAAATCCTAGAAACACAAGTTTATCGGTGCAAATGGTACACTTCTTCAGATTAGTAAACAATTGTTCTTTTCTAAGTACATCTAAAACAGATTTCAAATGTACTACATGTTCATCCAAGTTTTTGCTATAAACCAGAATATCATCAAAATAAACAACTACGAACTTTCCAATAAAAGTACACAAAACATGATTCATTAATCTCATGAAAGTGCTAGGAGTATTAGTTATTTCAAAAGGCATAACTAACCATTCATATAAACCTTATTTTGTTTTGAACGAGTTTTCCATTCATCACCCTCTTTCATTCGGATTTGATGATATCACTTTTCAAATCAATTTTAGAAAAGACACAAGAACCATGTAATTCATCCAGTATATCATCTAAGCGAGGAATAGGATGACGATACTTTACTGTTATATTGTTGATCGCGCGGCAATCATCACATATTCGCCATGATCCATCCTTCTTAGTAACCAAAATTACCGGAACTGCACATGGACTCATGCTTTCTCTAACGTACCCCTTTTTGCATCAACTCACTAACCTACTGTTGAAGCTCCTTTGTCTCTTCGGGGTTATTCCTGTAGGCTGGTCGATTTGGAATTGAAGCACCGGGTACAAAATCAATTCGATGTTCTATTCCCTTAAGTGGAGGCAAACCATGCGGCACCTCATTGGGAAAGACATCCTCAAATTCCTGTAACAGAGAAACAACAGAATTATGCAAAACAGGGTCAAGATCGTTAGTGTTTAAAAATGCCTCCTTGTATAAGAATACAATCATTGGCTTGTTCGAAAACATCGCTCTCTTAATTTCTTTGGCTTTTGCATAAAAATTGTTTTGTTTTCTCTCTGTTTTTCTCTCAATGA
>JXTB01000129.1:329528-348833 GCA_002914805.1 Parasponia andersonii
AAGCGGATGTACTTGGACTTTGGCTTGGACGTGTACTACCCCTCTTCTTGAGTTGGTTCTCAATTTTTATAGCCATGTGGACCATATCTTCCAACTCTACGTAATGTTGCAGTTCTACCACATTAGCAATTTCTTGATTTAAACTAACCAAGAATCTGGACATTGTAGCCTCACGGTCCTCCTCTACATTCGCTTGAATCATAACAACCTCCATCTCTTTATAATATTCCTCTACACTCCGGTTACCTTGCCTCAGACTTTGCAATTTGTTATACAATTCCCGATAGTAGTAGCTTGGAACAGATCTCTTTCTCATAACTGTTTTCATCTCCTCCCACGTCTCTACTGGACGCTCCCTATTTCTTCTCCGATTTATTACTAACTGATCCCACCATACAATTACATAGTCGGAAAATTCAATGGCAGCTAGCTTTACCTTCTTATTCTCATTGTAATTGTGGCAATCAAATACTAATTCAACATTCTTCTCCCACTCAAGGTAAGCTTCTGGATCGTTTTTGCCTTGGAACGACGGAATCTTCATCTTAATGCTACCAACGAATTATCTTCCCGATTCCTAGCTCCTCTAAATTGTCCACCGTGTCTTCTATTGCCGACAATCGAATCTCGATCATCTTCATCACCAAAAGTATCTCCATAATATTCTTCATCTTCAACCCTCACTTCTCTAGGTTGAAATCTCTCTCTAGGCTGGAATCTCTCTCTTATACGCACATTAGGAGCGATCTGTGGTTGTTCCATATGTACGTTCTCTATTCTGTCCATTCGCTCATGGACTTGCTCCATCTCCGCCCTCATCGCTCTCCTTATCTCGCCAATTAAGCCTTCCATAAGAAGCTTCGGATCACCCACTCTAGATGTTTCTCCAGAGGTGTTTTTATCCTTGTTGTCTGACATGTTTGCTGCAAAACAAAGTTAGAAAAAGAAAGGACCTCATACACTCTCTCACATATTTCACTCGAACAATGAATCGCTCAAGTTCACTCGTGTCTCACTCTTAATCAGATTGGCTTTTTCCCCTCTTATATGCTCACCACTCTTGCCTTTTTCTACTCGTATTTTCTCAAAAGTTCTTATCAAACTAATTCAAACAACTAATCAGAATTTCTGAGCAACAATCCACACAAAAAACTCATCAACCAATTCAGGGTTTAATGTATTAACCTGAAATAACAGTTTCTAGAAATCGATAAGCAAAGAAAGCGAAACAAAGAAAAAAAATGCACACAAAACTTTGAACGCTAGGAAAGTGATGAAAATGATAGATTTTAGACTCGAAAACTGGGGTGAATTGTATATAGTCGGTTCAAAGTCGTAGGGTTTGGAATAAGCTTCGATATGATATATAATATGTATTATTTTGATAACCAGATCAGAAGTTACAACCATTTTACTGAAGCACTATCAAAATTCTCTAATTCAACCACAGATTCTTCCTTTTTTTTTTGGATTTTTGATTTCGGGATTCTTTCTCTTTTTTTTTTCTTTGAATTGAGAACCTAAATAATAACTGAAAATGCAAAGGCTAACTGAAAGACACCAAGAAATAAATTCAGATTCAATATCAAACAAGCAATCTGAATTGGCTACGACTAGAATAGATCGAGTTTATGTTTTTTTTTTTTGAATGATTTAGACGAAAGAAAGAAGAAAGAATATAGACTGGTTTTGACTAGAAAGAAAAGAAAAAGGATAGATTAAACCTGAGACTAGAATCCGGCTCTGATACCAAATGATACAAACCCTGCCAACTTGTGACGAAACCCGAAACAAGGATAATGCCTAGGACCATTCTACAATCAGATTCAGATGAAAAACCTTGACCCAACACCTATAAAGAGATGTGAACCTTAGTATAAAGGAAGACGCCACAATCAAGGATGGAACACTCGATTGATAAGTCAAGGGATGAATGCCACAGAGAAATCTGATAAGTTCGAATAAGTTCTCAAAGAAACAAAGAGAAATTGCTCTCAAATTTTAATGGATTGTAATCTGTTCTTATTGAATGAAAAGTGTACATTATATAGGACTAGGCCACGAAATTTTAATCCTAAAAAAGATCCTAAAATGCCCAAGGTAACTTACCCAACCCAGAAAAGGAAAGTTGGAAACTATCCATCTAATAACTACCTAAATTCGGCCTCAATTAAAGGATATCAATCTGATTTTATTCCCTTAATTTTTAGCCTATTACACGCCACTAAACAAATAGAAATAAGCATGTAAATCGTTTTGGGTAACTACCAATTTGCACCTAAAATAACAAAAATAGGAATGTAAACTATGACTTGGTGTCCAAGTCTTTACAAATCAGATTTCTATGCGCCAATTAACTTTCTTGCACTTGAATTAAGCTTGTTATGGGCTTAGAAATCCATTCATCTCCATCAATGGGCCTCCACGTGCATGCCTGAGCTCTAATGTCTTGAATCAGCCCACTTAATGCATTTTTGAATCTTTTTGCACGTGCTCTTGTAAGTGGACCAATGGAAACTTGAATAGGATCTGCACTCCATAAATTCGTGCTTGTCATGTCCTTATCACTTGCGTTCATTATTTTCACAACATCTGGCAAGCTTGTTGCCAAGGTCGCCAAGGTCACTACAAAGAGAATAGAATAACTTCATCATAAGCTTGCATGTGAGTTGTATTATCATACACTGTAGAAAAAAGAGCTAAAACTAATCAAAAGGAGTGACCCAATTTCTGGGAGAAAGACAATAATTTATTTTATGTATATATTTTAGACCATTTTTTTTTGTTATTCATATATAGTTTTTACTCTTGTTTTGTTGTATTGACATAACTATCATCTTGTTTATAATTATCTATTTAGCATACTTTTTAGTAAAATTCAGTTTATTTAATAAATAATTTGTTAATTGCCGCATGCAAAAGTAATTTGACCCTATGTCAAGTATTACTTAATTCCAAGTCATTTTTTACTTGACCCTAGGAAAAATTAAACTTGACCTAGGATCAAAAACAACTTTATTGGCTTTGAAGTAATGGTCTGTTAGAGTTATATTAGGTCAAATTGTTTGCACTTCCCTTCAAGTTATTCTTAACTTCATGCCAAATTGTTTTTGAGAAAACATATCTATGGCATGGAAAATGGTCCTATTGTCATTCAGAATTTGTATTCCCCCTCTCGATCTTCAACTCACCTTTCCTTTTACATACATTCACTTCCTCCATTAAGCACAAGTAGTTCATTCTTTCCTGGTGTGGTAGTTCGATAAGTTGAACTTAAACCATTTTGTCTTATATATTGTCTACTCTTATCTTAGTGCTCTAATCTTTTTCTCGCAGTGGTGACCGCATTATTAAAAGAAAAAACAATTGTCAGGTAGAGTAGCTCTATAGTTAGTAGACTTCCTATCAGCCTCTCCACTCATACAGAAAGAAAAGGGAAAAAGATTGATGCTACTACTAATACTAGGTATCAGGTGACTCATATCGAGTGAAAAAAATCCTTCCTTGCTGTCATATAAGTTTCAAATTAAATTATACTTAAGTACTAACATCATGATCCCTACTAAAAATATTGCTGACTCTAAGTCAATTACTTCTATACCTTAAGTCAATTATTTTTTGACCTTAGATCAAGAACATTTTAATCCTAAGTCAATCACTTCTTGACCCGAAGTTAAGAAAACTTGACTCCAAGCCAATAACTTCATGATCCTAAATTAAGAACTAAGTGAAAAAAATTCATCACTTATGGTCAAGAACTTCTTGACCCTAAGTTAAGAACTTCCTGACTCAAAGTTAAGAACATCCTGATCACAGGTGAAAATTAGCTAAAATTTTAGTGTTAGCACTGATCTCTTAGAACTATAAGTGGCTTGATCCTTCAATAGAGTATATAGGCAACTTAATTAATTTAGTTGAGTATAACCGCAATCCAAAATCACCTGAATTTCCCTCAAATTACACAAGTAAATTGACATCATTATGATTGGAATCAAAATATGTTCCTTTGTACCAAAGGATTGTAATTAAGAGGTTATTCTTATAATTTTGAATGGGTCAAACTCTAACTAATAAACTCTCATGCTTTAAGATTAGTATGGGTGAAATTATATTATGTGATTTCTAAATTTTTACTTGACAATATGAATGAGTTTTAGGCTCATATTTTAATCCACATAAGCATATATTTGATATTTTAAAGCATAGAACAATAAAGAAATTAGGCTCATATTGTGGCTTATATTCAGTCCTCATAAGCACAACTCACTTAAACACGACTCATTTATGTCCGCATAAACGTGGGTTGAGCTTATGAGTCATGTCAAGCCTCTTAACAAGAATATGGGTTTCGCCGTCCAACAAATATTTTAGGTGGATTAGGTCTAGACCTGGTACAAAATCCATATGAGCTTATTAAATGTGAGCTAGACCTACTTTACATCTCTAACTAGGGTTAGCTGCTTGTGGATGTATTTTGGAGAAAACATAGGCTTTGTTCTTATTTATTTTAGCATTTTTTTGGGAGAGTGTTGTACTTTTGAAGCTGAGATTAGGGTTGTTATAAATGCCATTATGATTGTACACCAAAATGGTTCGCATAGACTTTGGCTAGAAAATGACCCTTCCATGATGATTATCTTCTTCAATCGTCCTCTTTAAATGTACCATGGTATTTGAGAAATGTTAGGCTCAGAGCTCTTTCTTTTTTTATCTAAGAGCATGTCTTTTTCGTTTTTCGCACAATTTTAGTGAGGCACATTCCTGTGCTGATAAATTGGTAGCTCCAGATGTTTTGAATAGAAATTGAATATGGTAGTGTACAAATCCTCAATCTCTTGTCTTTTTGGTTAATAGAGATTGTATGATATGAACCCCGCTAACAATCGTGATGAAGTCCAGTACTAACAAAGGAATTCGAACCTAAGATCACCAAGTCGCAAGAATATTAAGTCTTGACCCGTTACCCAGCAAGATAAGAACCAAGAACTACGATAGTTTAAAATGGTTGTTGGGATTTCTTTCATACTATAATTTCATAATTTATCCCAATTGAGTCTGAATTAAATGAACTCAGTACAAGAGATCTTATTGGTGAGAAGAGCGTTTTTCATGTCCACAAAATATCTCAAAAACTATATCCTCAGAATAATGTCTTTTATGATACATAAATTGATACATTTAATGAATAAAGGAGAAATGATTTCAAAATAATAAGGTACTAGTCAAAATGCTTTGAATAAAGGTCAAGATTAAATTGACCTTAAAGGTTAGTATCATATTGACCAAAAGTCAAGAAGATTTTTACTTAAGATCAAGTTAGTTTTGACCATACGTCAAGATCAATTTGATTCAGGACATGATAACGAAATCTATAAGATATTAAGAAAATATTAAATACACAAAATATGAAATTTTTAGCTCATTATTGCCTAGATCAGTATTATGGTCCTCCTTCAAACATTATCCGCTCATAATCAACCATATAAAAACCATTCTTGAAAAAACAAACTTAATTATTTACCTTCAAAATCCTAAAAACTTCCTATCTATCAATGCCAAACTTCTTTCCTGCTAAGATTTTTAATAAATAGTAGAAATGTTATTAAGAGAGAGAGAGAGAGAGAGAGAGAGAGAGAGAGAGATGGAGAGGGAGAAAAACTATCAAGAAGAAGAAAATGAGAGAACGAGAATACTAAAGCTTTCATGTTTCTCATGAGATTGAGAGATTAATCAAACAAGAGAGGAAAAGGCGGTTTCATATTCTTCATGAGATAGAAATCAAGCTCTAATTTTCGAGAGAGAACCGACAAGAAGAAGTGAGAGAAAACGAAAAATAGGAGGGAAAAGAGGGAAAAATGTGGCAAAATGAAATGACATTAATTTAATGCTTCCACCTACCAAGTCCTCATTTTTGGCCAAATGCAGATTAGAAAACCTATTTTTTCTCTCTCTACCTAGTCCTAGGTTTTGGTCCCAAAAAAGTCAATATAAACATAGTCATAAAAAAGAAAAAATGACCACAAATAATCTTATCCATATCCTTTTCTCTATTTCACTAGCGCTATTAAGCTTTTTTTTCGGTATAAAAAAACTCTAAATTAAATAAAGTTACTCTAATAAATCAATCACATGCATTTTAATTAAAAATTTAAGAAAAAATGGCAAAATTTTGAAATTTCTAAATTCTTAAAAAGTGAAATTCATTTGTTACATGAAAAAAATATTTGTATAAATATAAAACTACATAACTAACTAATAAACCAAAATATTTTAGTTAATATATTTGGCTCAAAACATGAAGACTAAATCTGAATATAAAAAATAAACTAACAACTATAACAAACAAATTCAAATATATTATTTTTTTAATATATAGAAAAGCCTATTCAAATTTGACTATAAAGACATAATTTTTAAAAATATATAAACTATGGACACCAATGCAATAGTTTTTTGTTAATAAACTTGTTTATAGGTATTATTTTATCAAATTAAAATTCATCACACAGTCTTTTCATGGTAAAAGGTAGAGAAAGAAAGCACATTAAATAATGTCTATTTATTTTTATTATTTTTTGCAATTAATCAAATCATGGTAGCTATTATAATAATCCAACGGCTAAAAAAAATCTAAAGATTGATTAAAAAAAAAACCTACTGGATTATGGCCCATAAACTATATATGGTGTGGTATGGTTAGAACTTGACACTTGTGCAGTTAACATAGTACAGTTTGACAGAATCCTAAATTGCATTACATCAGAGTGATAGGGGAAATTGGTTTCCCAACTTATATTGCGAAGAAAATTAACTACACCTTATCGTGCGGTGAGGTATGAACTGGATAACTCCCATGATTAAGCAAAATAATATATATATTTTATTTATCGATTAATTTTATATAATATGAATTATAAATAAAGATATAATGTTTAAGTTTTGAGATTGATATATTTAACTAGGATAGCTTTATTGTCACCACTCTTTTTCTCTTGTCATCTCTTCTAATTAATTAATTATTTACTAAAATATCCTCTTGTAAATTGACATAAATTTCTTCATATAGTATTAAACAATAAAATCTACTTAGCACACCTTTTTCATATAAGAGGACATTAGATTATTGTGCATTTAATTTACTTTAAGGTTTTCTTTACTCTTTTTTTTTTCTTATTAAGTATTTATATTCTTGGCAATCTCTAGTCTCTACTCCAATGGAGTTTGCATTTTTTTTTTAAATGAATACTGATTTTTTTTGGGTTATTCACTAATTATACAAAAAAAAAAATCTGAAAATAGCAAATATGATATTTTATTTAATTTGTATACACAATTACTTAAAGCATTATATGTACAATTTCTTGATAAGTGATGAGTTAGTTATTTACCGACAGATCAAGTACCTTTTAAGCTCAAATAGTTATAAGTTTTCAAGCATTTTTGTTATTTTAATATGGCTTTGTGTGGTTTTATAGATTTTGTAAATAAATAAAAATCTAGATAAATTTATGGTAAAATGGGAGTTTCGAAGCATTTTGGATCTAGCAGGGACTTAACAAGGTGGGGCGATGCAAGCAAGGAGTAAAAAGAATGTAAAAATGGGTGAAAAATACCCCATAGGTAGAACCAATGACAGAGTTGTACCACAATAGCATAGAGAATGGTGCAGCTATGCCATCCCTTGCGCAGTTGTGACACTCCCATAGTTAGACGTAGCATAGCTGTATAACAAATGTGTGCAGTTGCAACTTTCTTCGCTACATGGTCACTTTGAACTTTTTTTTCTTGATCTAATGGCCAAGATTCACTCACTTTTGAAGCTTTATATATACCCACTTAAACCTTAAACCCTAGTTTGAAGAATTGGAGAGAAAAGCATAAGCAAAGGTACTTAACTTTCTAGAAAGATAAATATTAGAGTTGGAGATTTCTTGAATAAGACTTGGGAGAGCATGTTGAAGTTTTAAGGACTTGAAGCTCATCTCCAAAAGAGTTTTTTTTTTTTTTGTTCCTTCTCTCCACCCTAATCTCTATAGAATTTTATGTTTGGAATATTGTGTGACATATTTTTAATTATAAATTTTTTGTTGAGATTAGCTATGGATTCTATTATGTCTGGCTAGACTTTCTAAGCTAGGACTTGATGTATCTTTATTACACTTTGTTTGGATTATTTTGATATTTATTTATTTATTTTCTATTTTCAATTCATTTATATTTCTCTTTGCTCATTATTAATAATTTATTTGGTTAATGAATTAGTTATATTTAAGTTGTAATTTTGATATTTGAGAGGGAGATTAAATTCATAACGTGGATTAAGAAATATAGTTTAGGTAGTTGTGAGACCAGGAAAAAATCAACGCCTAAATAATCGCTTCGAGAGTTTGTGTTTTTATGAGACCAGAAGATGAACAATATTTTGACTTCGAACGTAATGATTTAGACTTAATGAATGCTTAAATAAACGAGTTAAATAGGAATATCAACTCGGGTACTTATGCATATTATCTCATTGACACTCGAAAAAGATAATGAGGTTAGATTAGATCCTTTGATTAGTTAGTTGAGTAGAATTAGACTATTAATTACTTAATTTGACCAATTTAGGAGTAATTAGGAGAAATCAAGTACATAGTACATTCATGCATAGTAGTTTCCATATTTTATTATACATTTTGACATTTGTTTTTATTACCTTTTAATTTCATGTAATTGGTTTGCCTAGATAAAGTTACGTTTTGATCATTCTGGTATTTAAAGCAACCTAACATCTAATCTTTGCGGGTTCGATACTCTACTCTCTCTCTATATTACTTGTAAACGAAGTATGCGCATGCAGTAAATCATTTTGTTATTAATACGATTACAATAAGTATTTAGTTTTGTTTATTTAAGGATAATTGATACAATTGTTATGCTGACTTTCTTCGTAACACCAAAAAAATATATCTACTAAAAAACAGAGTACTATTGATTTTTTTTTTCCTTTTTTTTTCATTATATATATTATGAGCAAGGCAGAAAACTTATGGTATTTTCTTTCTGCTGTTGATAATTATTCATCATGGAAGCTATATAATAAAAACTTGAAGAAGACAACAGAAGTGGAGAAGAAAATAAAAATTTAGAGGGTGAAAAAAAATGTTTTCAAAAACATTTATTAATAGGTACTTTTGTATTTAATGAAAATTTAAGAGGTGTGTGAAAATAAATTTAAAAAATTTAAAATTTTGTAAAGGGTGTATTTTGAAAGGGGATGAGGAGATTAAAAAAAACGTGGGTGGCAGGCACATTCATCTATTTCCTTTACAGATTTTGCTAAACGTCTTTAATTTGGGTTAGAGCCGTAGCTCCTCATGGTCCATATTCGAGGTTATCTAACCTAAGGGCTTTTAAGCCAAATGGCCGAATTTTGGATCAGTATTTGAAAAAAATGATCATTTTTCGAACATTGTTGTAACAGCCGAATTTTGAAACGTATTTGACAAATAGTCGTTTTTCATAATGATTAATTCTTTTTTTAAAAAAAGATCAACTAAAAAACAGTTATTTATAAAAATAAAATTATAAAATGGCCGTTCTTAAATAAATAGGTGTAAACAAAAAGGGCCACGTTTTAAATTGATCTAGAAAAAATGGACATTTCTTATAAATACTTATAAATACTAATACTCATAGTTTAATGTAATCTTTTACTTGTGGGCTTTTGGGCTTTTTGTCGGAGTGAGAGTGTGGGACAAGCAATTCCTTTCGAATCAAGAAAGATCCATTTGGTCTTCCTTCCTTTGTTATTACGACCTGACCTTTAAACACGACAAAACAAAGCAAAGGAAACCCAGTCAGTCGAGTAGGTTGCAGAGAGAGACATGACAGGGAGAGAGGAGAGGGAAGAAGGGGAGAAGGGGTTGCTGTGGAAGCTTCCGGTTGTCAAATCCAAGCAACTGGGCAAGTTGGGTCCCGCCTTCGGCCTCGGCGCTGGCTGTGGTTTCGGCTTCGGCATCGGCCTCCTCGGCGGTATGCTACCAAAGCCAAACCCCACCTTCGTCTTTTCAAATTGAAATACATGTTCTCTTTTTTTAAGTTTTAATTTTTAATTTTCATTTTTTTTTTTAAAAGCTTGTGGCTATTTAAACGAACAGACTTTAGCTGTTTAGGCATTTTTGATTTATTAGATGACATTTTTGCCCTTTTAAAGCTTTTGGGCTATGCATATTTTCATGCAACTTTATCTCAAATTGAAAGGATTACTAAGGTGTAATTGATAACTGGATGCATGGATAATCTGTTTGTGCAATTATAAACTGGAGATCATAATCAACTACATGTCGATTTCTATGTTTTCGTCTGATTGAGCTACGTGACATGTATTTCTAAGGCATGTTGAATGAATTTTGTAAAAGTTAGAATAGTTTGCTTATACAATTTGGACCATGAGCTATTTTCTTAAAAGTGCCTTTTTATTGGCTTATCTTATGGGCAGTCTGACGCCCAGAAAACTTCCTAATATCTTGTTGTTGAGGTTATTTTGGCCGCCTCATTATTTTTTTGATCAAAAGTTGCTAGTGTTGTTTATGTAATAGTCATTCAATTAAAATAATCCAGTCAGAGCCTGTGACCCCATTTTTTGGTGTAAAACTCAATGGCATTGGGGAAACTCTTGGTTCCCTTCCCGTCTTAATGGCTCTCACCAAAACTGTAACGTAACATCCTAATGCTGCTGTGTGGAATTAAGCTTGTGTTTCTTTAGGAATGACAACTGAAAAAGGTTCAAGAAGTAGTCTCTGACTCGATTGAATACTGCTATTAGTTTGTCTTAGCAGCGACTATAATCGTTTGAGAAACATTTCATCTTAATGATGGGAAGAAAAGAAGTATTTAGTGTTTGCCTTTAAAGTTTTGCTCTGTTATCATATGGGTATTCCCTTCTGGTACAAGTTACAACAACTGTATAAAGATTAAAATGTGGTGTGTTTCCTCTTCAGGTGCAGGTTTTGGTCCCGGAATTCCTGGCTTACAACTTGGCTTTGGCGTTGGTGTTGGATGCGGGGTTGGTGTTGGATTTGGCTATGGTTTGGGAAGGGGCATCGCACAGGACGAGAACCGGAGATACTCAAATATTGCGAATCTTAACAATGGTTCTAGAAACTTTCCTACTCAGTAAGAATATTATTCGACCATGCCTTTATTTATTTTTTGAAGCACTGGATGGGCTTAATTGAACCCTCGCGGAAAGGGGCTGTGCATCAATTAGTAGAAGATGAATTTGAGCTTATATCGTCATATTTAGTTGGTAGGTTGTTCACGTAGGAGTTTTGCATTTTTGCAGGGATGAGATTGGTGCACTTATAGATGACCTTGTGGATAATACCAAGAAGCTTGTTAGAGCGACCTCGAGAGAAATTGACAAATGGAGAAGATGAATTTTTGTTTAGTTGTAGCCATTGTGGATAAAAGTTTGATTGTTTCGGCTGTGTAGCCATGGATAAGAATACTGTGTTTTGTGACAAATTCTCTCGGGTAATTCGGTTAGTTCCCAGTGTGAGAGTGTCATAATCTCCTTATCTCCCAATTTATGAACATTTTCATGCTCCTAAAAGATGTATATATACTTCGATATTGCTGAAATTATGACACATTCCAGTGTATCAATAAACAACCTATATAACAGTATAGTTCTGTTTAATATCCAAAAAGATCAAAACAATCCCAAAATCGAAATGCCAACAGGAAAACTGGCTTCATTTTTTTTTTTTTTCTTCCTTCTGTTATTATGAGAGTGAATATTTCAACCTTTGTGCAAAAGGTCGGTAACAAGACTGCGCTCACGCCAAATATATATTCATTTTAATAAAAAGGGGGAAAATAAGAGAAATGATTCCCCAGCTCATGTAGAGTCAAGTGCAGGCGATTTCTCCACGTGGGCTCATTTTAAATGGATGGATGACAGAGCGCATAGAATGAACATGGATTGGATAGGGCGTGTTATCCAAGAGTATGGGCACGTCAGCACCATCATCTGCCACATCACTGCATCTGGCCAATCAAATGACAGCATTGGATTGCGCGCGTCCCTTGAGGACCAATGAAGAGAAATCCAACGTGGCACGTCGACATCCACGGGCTCAAGCATATAGCGTATATTTTTTCTCTCCTTCAAAAGCCTCGTCTCCTCTCCACCACTGCCATTATTCTACAAGGTCTTGTTACTAGCTCGTACAGTTCTCCCTTGGCGAAATGGCATCTCTGGCAGCATCAACGGCGGCTGCCTCCCTTGGGGTGTCGGAAATGCTGGGAAACCCTCTCAAATTCAGCGGCGTGGCAAGGTCCCCTGCTCCCACTGCCTCAGGCGCTGCCACCTTTAAGACTGTTGCTCTCTTCTCCAAGAAGAAGGCTGCACCCCCTAAGGCCAAGCCCGCCGCTGTTTCCCCGGCCGATGAGGAGCTCGCCAAGTGGTATGGTACGTGTTACATAAGTCATCACCACCAGCCATTGATGTTTCATGATGTTCATGGGAATGTGAATATGAATATAGATTTGACATCTAGCTCATTTCAGGTCCTGACAGAAGAATTTACTTGCCGGAGGGGCTCTTGGACCGGTCTGAGATTCCAGAGTACTTGACCGGAGAAGTTCCTGGAGAGTATGACACTTCTCTTCTCTCTCCTTTTTAACTATATGCATGCCTTGAGAAATCGAAATGGTGGCTGATGGTTCATATGCTTTTATATGGTGTTGTTGCAGTTATGGTTACGATCCTTTTGGTTTGAGCAAGAAGCCAGAAGACTTCAGCAAGTAGGTTACATTCGTATGACTTGATTTTCTCTGTTTTGAATTATTGGAGTATATTATATAGATCTATAACGAGGTTTAATTGTTGCTCTGACTTAACAGATACCAAGCATACGAGTTGATCCATGCTAGATGGGCTATGCTTGGAGCTGCCGGGTTTATCATCCCGGAGGCCTTCAACAAATTCGGCGCAAACTGCGGTCCTGAGGCTGTCTGGTTCAAGGTTTGCATCTTGAAGAAACTAACTCCTGCTTGATATACTATAAAATTGGCCTTTTTTAATTTGGACTTAAAACAAATATGAATCATCCTTGTGTTAACTAGCGGGAAATCTCTATTAAAAAAAAAAAAAAAAAAAAGAAAAAGAAAAGGAAAAGAGAAATTGGACTATACTAAACTTGATACTTGTTTGTGTACAAATGAATGCAGACCGGAGCTCTCCTCCTTGACGGGAACACGTTGAACTACTTTGGGAAACCCATTCCCATCAATCTAATAGTTGCTGTCGTCGCTGAGATAATTCTCGTTGGTGGAGCTGAATACTACAGAATCATCAACGGCTTGGTATGTTACCTACATATACTTGACCAGTTAATACATGTCTACCATTTAAAAAATTTTCCTAGCTTTAATTGATCTAATTGTCTGATCACTTATGGCGGATCATGTTATGAATGAACTTTTAGGACTTGGAGGACAAGCTTCACCCAGGTGGTCCATTTGATCCCTTGGGGCTGGCCAAGGATCCAGACCAGGCAGCACTGCTGAAGGTGAAGGAGATTAAGAACGGGAGACTTGCGATGTTCGCTATGCTTGGTTTCTACTTCCAAGCTTACGTAACAGGGGAAGGCCCTGTGGAAAACCTCGCTAAACATCTCAGTGATCCTTTTGGCAACAACTTGCTTACTGTCATCGCCGGATCGGCTGAAAGAGCTCCAACCCTCTAATCTTGTTTTCTTTTCCTTCTTATTTTTCTTGTTGATTGGACTCACCTGTTAAGGCACTTCATCTCTGCTCACTTTGGAAATCCAGAATTGTTGTGTATTATTTCATGAGTAGATGTGGTGTACTTTTATGTACCTATACAAGTATTGCAACATGTTCAAGTATGATTGAGACTGCGTAAATTTTCTTTTCAGTACGTTGCCCCTAATCTGTGAAACAATTTTACTCGCTATACTCCTCTGTCAATTGTTTTAAGGAATTTATTTCTTCTTATCATATAAACCTTAGAGGTCGGAATAAAGAATAAATCCCTTGGGCAGCAAATAATATAAAATTCCTTATCATACCTGGAGTAACCCACTCAATTTTTTACTGAAATAAGCAATAAGATGGCTATCTTGGCTAAGCATCACAAACTACCTCAAAACCCTTTGAGAGGTTAAGAAAACATAGCAGAGGAGCTTCAGTCATCTTCTATTTTATGTCAAGGTAAGCCCTATGAGTGGCAGAAATCCATTTAAATTCCTTTTTCTTCAAATGCTCAGTAATAGGAACCGTGATAGTACTGAATCCTTTAATGAATCGTTGCCAAAAATAAGTAAGGCTGTGAAAACTACTGGAAGTAGTCAAAGCAGTAGGTTTGAGTCAATCTTTATTAACTTTAATTTTGTTAAGTTCAGCAGAAATACCTCAAGTATAAACACTATAATCTAGGAAAAGAACCTTAGGTTGTAGAAAAAAAAACACTTTTGAAGATTAACGTACAACTTGTCATCACAAAGTTTTTGACAAACTTGTCTTAGATGGTCCAAATGGCCAATGCTCAGAACGACTACAAATTAGAAAATCATCCAAATATGCAACTAGGAATTTACCTGAAAAAGGTAGGAAGGCATAAGTTATCACTCTCTTGAAAGTGAGTTTAAAAGATTATATTGGCATAACCAATTATTCATAAAAACCATCATGAGTTTAAAGTGCAGTCTCCCATTCATCTACCAAGTCGAATACGAATATGATGATAACCACTACGCAAATCTACCTCGAAAAATCATTGTGATTTGACAAGTTCATCAAGCATATCATTAATGAGAGGAATAGGAAATCAATACTTTACTGTATTCTTATTAATAACTCAACTATCGACAGACATTCTTCAAGATTTATCCTTCTAAAAAAGTAAGAACTAGGATAGCACAGGGACTTAGCCTATGTCGAGCAAAGCCTTTAGCAAGTAGACCTTCAACTTGTCGATTCAATTCTTCTACCTTAGAAGGATTCATGCAGTAATGAGGAAGATTCGGCAATTAAGAACCAGAGGCCAAATGAATAGCATGTTGAATGTCTCGTAGAACTAGCAACAAGTCACCAGGTAACTTAGTTGCATAATATCTTTAAATTCATTAAGTAAAGGAGATAGTAGAGTCATATTGGATGCAGAAGGAAGCTGAAAGCTATCCTTTTGGACATATGCATACAACATAAGTGTCAGAACATTCAATTTCAATAAGCCTATGTGACAAAAGCTAAATTCGATACTGAGCGGATGTTGTAAGAGTGAACTTGGCTACTGATTTGATATGGGTCGTAGGTTTTGCTGAAGCAAGATTAATTCATTTTGGTATATGGCAAAACATGTGAGTGTTACTAGGGCCACAATGTTTGACAGCAAGATCACAAAGCCAAAGGCGACTAAGAAGGATATGATTAACAAAAGTCTCATCTTAAATAAAATGAGACATCGACTAGTCACAGCTAAGAGGTTTAATCAACCCATGCAACTTTGAAAGGATAAGGGTGAGGCTCTGGCTTAAGATTAAATCTTGCTACTACATCTCAGAAAACTACATTCATAATACTTCCCCTATCACTTACTAACTTGCAAGTACTACCATTGAGAGAAACAATAGTGTGGAAAATAATAATGTGGCTTTCAAGCTTCATTAGGGGTAGGGGTAGGAGTAGGCAAAATATATCTTATCACAGAGACGTGTTCAGCAGCATAACAAATTTCATCGTTTTCATCCTCGAAATAATAATCTTCATGCCCAGGATCTTCAAATGGAATGATAGTAATAATCTATTCATATTTGGTCTTGTCATCATCATCAATAAGTTCCATATCAAAAGCCATTTTTGGGCATCAAGAGGCAATATAACCTTTCGCATGACAATGATAGCAATACAATTTGATTACTAGAATAGGGAGAAATAGAAGCATTATCTTGAGATTTGGTCGAAGAAGTGACAGATTTCGAAGTGGTACGAGGAATGACAGTTGGAATATCACTAACTAGCTTGGTGTAAGAGGATTAGAGACAGTTCGGAGTGAACTGAATACATGCATCAATTTCAAAAGCCTTGTGATAAACCATATCAACAGGAGTAGAAGGTTGTAAAAAAATGTCATGTTTAACATTCATTCTTAAACTATTAACAAACTGAGAGATAGTGAAAGAGACAATTTGTTTAATGTCACATCGTGTTGAGAAATCTTCAAATTTAGCAGCATACTTAAACACACTTGAATTGCCTTGATAAATATTCAAGAATAAATTTTTTAGTTGAGTGAAATAAGATAGAGGATGAATAGTATATATATATAGGGAATATATGAATAATTATTTTTCATAAATCATATGCTCAATTGGTCTTTCTTTTGCATAAAAAAATAAAGTTTGGATTCCAAGAGGAACCAACGGAGAGAAAATAACAGGAAAGCCACCAAAAGGAACCAGGGGCAGTGGTCAGCCCAGGGTACTCCGAGCAGTGGGAGCTCAAACAGTAGTGGTTCTTCTAGGGGTGGCAGAGGTAGTCCGTATGGAGGATATTTTATTTGTGGTCAGCAGGGTCATCGGAAGAAGAGTGTCCCAACCGTTATTGTTTGCTCAACTGTTGGGGTTGAAATTTTCTGATTTAGATTATGTATTATCGTTGGGTACACCTTTGGGAGGAATGACCAATATGTCTAGTGTATGTAAGTCTTGTCGGGTTATGATTGGTGATAGGAAGCTTCTTACTGATTTGATTGTGTTGCTAATGAGACAGTATAATGTGATACTCGGTATGGATTAGTTGTCAAAGTATCGAGCCATTGTGGACTGTCATAAGAAGCAGGTGACTCTCTTTCCTAGTGATGGACATCCTATTATCTATCAGGCTGGGATGAGTCTGTTGAAGCCTAGTCCTATTCTGAAAGCGTGCATGGGTGGAAGGAAGAAACTCGAGTGTTATAGGAACTTGTTTGCCATGGATGGTAAGGTGAGGACAGACGATCAAGACCTATGGATTCCGGTAGTGTGTGAGTATTCGGAGGTGTTTCCTGAAGACTTTCCAGGATTTCCACCTGATAGGGAGATCGAGTTCTGTATTGAACTAGTTCCTGGAGCTCAGCCAGTTTCTATTCTAGCCTATCGCATGGCACCTGTTGAGATGGAAGAATTAAGAGAACAATTGGACGATCTGCTTTCCAAGGGCTTTATTTGTAGTAGCACTTCTCCTTGGGGTGCTCCTGTTTTGTTTGCAAAAAAAGCTGATGGTTCGTTGAGACTTTGTATGGATTATCGGAAGTTGAACCAATTGACAGTGAAGAACAAGTATCATTTGCCAAGGATAGATGAGTTGTTTGATCAACTCAGTGGTTCAAGATTCTTCTCTAAGATCGATTTGAGATCCGGTTATTATTAGTTGAAGATAAGGGAGGATGATACACTGAAGACAGCATTCAGAATCCGATATGGTCACTTTGAGTTTCTGGTGATACCATTTGGTTTAACGAATGCACCCACAGCCTTTATGGATCTCATGAATCGGATTTTCAGGACATTTTTGGATCGTTTTGTGGTTGTATTCATTGATATCCTGGTGTATTCCAAGACTCGAGAAGAACATGCCGAACATCTGGGGATAGTACTCAAGACCTTGAGAGATCATCAGTTGTATGTCAAGAAATCGAAGTGTGACTTTTGGATGTCAGAAGTGAAGTTCTTGGGCCATATGATTTCTCACGGAGGTATTTCAGTTGATCCCGCTAAGATCGAAGCTGTTCTGGAGTGGGAAAGATCGAGAAATGTGACGGAGGTACGTAGTTTCCTTGGATTGGCAGGCTACTACCGTCGTTTTGTGCAAGATTTCTCGAGAATTGCTTTACCTTTGACGAAGTTGACCAGGAAAGACGTCAAGTTTGTTTGGGATCACGAAAGTGAAGAAGCTTTTGTCAGATTGAAGCAGAGTTTAACCACTGCATCTGTTCTTACTGTTTCTGACAGTAACGAATCTTATGTGGTGTATACCGATGCTTCAAATACGGGTTTGAGATGTGTCTTGATGCAGAATGGTCGAGTAGTGGCTTATGCTTCTCGTCAGTTGAAGCCATATGAAAGAAACTATCCCACCCATGATTTGGAACTTGCAGCAGTGATCTTTGTCTTGAAAATTTGGCGATGTTACTTGTATCGTGTGAAGTTTGACATATTCTTCGATCATAAGAGTTTGAAGTATCTCTTTACCCAGAAGGATTTGAACTTGAGACAGCGAAGATGGGTTGAGTATATGGAGGATTATGAATTTGACCTACAGTACCATCCTGGTAAGGCCAATGTTATAGTCGATGCACTGAGTAGGAAGCCTCATAGTGCACTAGCTACACTAGTATTTGAAGATTGGAAAAACTCAATTGCGATTGGTGGAAAGGAATGAAGAAGGATGTAGCTACTTTTGTGGCTAAGTGTTTGACTTGTCAGCAAGTCAAGGCTGAACACCAGAAACTAGCTGGATTACTTCAGCCGTTACCCATTCCAGAATGGAAGTGGGACAAGATCACGATGGACTTCATGACTAATTTGCCAAAGACCTTGAGGAAGAACGATACAGTTTGGGTGATAGTCGATCGGTTAACGAAGAGTGCTCACCTTATACCGATCCAGATGGACTACTCTCTTACTAAGCTCAGTAGACTGTATATGAAGAATATCATACGCTTGCATGGTGTGCCTTCAAGTATAGTATCTGACAGAGATCCAAGGTTCACTTCTAAGTTTTGGAGAGCCTTACAGAAAGTGTTTGGTACGCAGTTGGATATCAGTACAACTTATCATCTTGAGACAGACGGTCAGTCTGAAAGGACAATTCAGATTCTTGAGGATAAACTACGTTGTTGCATACTGGATTTTGGTGGGAACTGGGATGATCATCTTCCTTTGGTGGAATTTGCTTATAATAATAGTTACCAGACCAGTGTGGATATGGCTCCATATGAAGTGTTATATGGGAGGCCGTGTAGATCGCCTTTGTGTTAGGCAGAACCAGAAGAGCATGTTACTCTCGGACCTGAACTGATTGAGGAGACTACTGAGAAGATCAAGGATATCCAAGAGAGACTCAAAGAGATTCATAGTCGCCAGAAGAGTTATGCTGACCCGAAGAGGCGTGAGGTAGAGTTCGATACTGGTGATTTCGTATTCTTGAAAGTGAGTCCAAGGCGAGGTGTTACAAGATTTGGAGTTAAGGGTAAGCTTGCTCCGAGGTATATTGGTCCCTTTGAGATCACAGAGAGAATTGGACCAGTGG
>JXTB01000129.1:349072-376560 GCA_002914805.1 Parasponia andersonii
CTCTCTCTCTCTCTCGGCCAAAGGGAGCCACGCCGCCGCCCAGCCACCGTTCGGGCTGCCCACTGACCGGCATCAACTCGTCGAGCTACCGCGCACCTCCGCCGGTCATCAGCAGCTGCCGCCGACCACCGGTTCGCCGGAAAACTCCATAAAAATCGTTTTGACCCATTTCGGATTTTTGGACGCCGGCGAAGATTCTGGCATCCATTCGACTCCAAACTGGTCCCGTTGGATTCGTATCGTCGCAAGGATCATCAAAGTATATATATCTCAACCCCATACTGTCCGGATCAAAAATTGCTATTTTTGAGTATTTTGAGTTTTTGGATTTTAGTTTTCGATCCGGCCGTTGGATTGTGTTTTTGACTACAGTTTTGGAATGTACTCAGAAAATGGAGAAATTTGATATATATATTGTGTGGTTTGGTGATCGGCACGAAAATCAAGATCGGACGGTCAAGATTTTGTCTCGTTTTGCATGCCACCGGTCTAGTGTGGGCCTGGACCCGAATTGGACAAGTTATATGTCTAACTTAGCTATTTTGGGTGCTAGGAATTCAATAAAGAAGTCCGTTTGTGGAATTGAAGCTCCACTGAGAAAGTTGGTTTTTCGCAAGAGGACGATCGAGGGCTTAGAATTGGTTCTCAACTCTCCGGACGATCGTCAACGACACCTTAAGGACTTAATAGCGTAGTGTCGCTATTCTGTTGAGGTAAGGGTGTAGTTACTTTCGTTTTATACCGTTTTAAGTTAAAACTTATTTTCTGCAGCATATAAGAACAAGTGTGTTTTTAATGTTTTGAATTATATGTGATGGAATCTGGTTATACAATATATATTGTACTGCTCTGGCAGTTTGCTGTGTACAGGTTATTTTGGGTATATCAAAAATAGGGTCGTTATACTGTCCGTTTTTCTATAAAACCCTATTATGCATGTTTTACTGAAAAACCAGAGTACAGTAGTTTTTACACTTCAGTTCTGTATTGCACGTGTCATAGGATCATACATGAGCACCGTGTTAGCATCGTGAGTTTTACAGTGTGGCGCTGTATGCCCCACCATCGGTAAAAGTCCATAAACTCGCACGAGGTCTTGTTACTTCTGATTACCTCCCCATTTGGCAGGTGTAGGTAATTCGGTTGCCCCTCTAGGTTTGGTAGGCGACACATGGGTGTCCCCTCCGGGTATGGGCTTAGGTATTAAGCAGGCTGTTAGATACACTTATTGCCATCATCCTGGGTTTCCACAGATGAGAGGATGTGAGCTCATGGGTATAGGTTGATTTGTGTCATATGCATAAGGATTTATGATTTTGATTACACTGTTTTATATATATTGGCTCCCGGTTTGGATTATATATATACGTGTGTATATGTTTTGGATTTGAACTAACTATGCAAGAGATTCCCATCACTGAACTGTTTTTCTTCGAGGTAACTATTTTCCTACTGGGCATTGTATGCTCACCCCCCTACCTTCCTCCTCAGGTGGTGTCCAGTGCGATCTTAGTGATCAAGAAGAGTAAGAGGTCATCTGGATTGCAGTTCGCCTCTTGGTAATACTAGGAGTTTGTTGTCATAGTCTTTGGACTATTTGGATTGCGTGTTAGCATTGAACCAAGATTATTGCTTTCTATTTTATCTGCAAACTAATGTATACCATTCTGGTGTTTGACTTTTTGGTGGATGGTGATGATACTGGGTTTTGTATTTAATTTCATATTTTTAAGTAATTGTTCAATCTATGTTTGATGGTGTATACGAACTGTGGAAGTGGTTCATGGGATGGAATTCTGATTATTTTATTTAAATGGACCGTGTTTATAAAAACTAGAACTTTTGATACTTTTAAAATAAATTAAGGAATTTCTCACATTTGTGAAATTTCCATTCTGCCACTAGCTCGGGTTTTGGGTCATGACAAGAATACTAAAATAAATATTGATAAATTTAGACCTTTAATCTGGTAAAATTTTATTTTTGAACAAAAATTTGGACAATCTTTACTCATTTCTTGACCTCTATGATTCTATTTTGGGTCTGCGGGTTAAAGAAGTAAATCCTCGAATTTCTATGGAAACCCAAGTCCGATGTTGAAACTCCAGGTCTAGGATGTCTACCTACTTTGACGGAGCTCCAAGGTCAAATAACCTATTTTCACTCTTTGCTGCGAGATTGCCCGTTCCATCCATTCTCCACTATACTACCACCACCGAAAAACAGAATCCCAGGTCGTGCTCTTCAAAATCCTAAATGTCCCCCCGTTGATTACGCCTCCATCGCCAGAAAATTAGAGAAAAATGTGTTTGCTATTTTAGGAAAGTTAGGTAGGCATATTTGAATTTTTGTTTAGTCTACCAAAATGAGTTTTTGATATCATATTTGTGTCTGTTGAGGTAGAGAAATGATCGGTAACATGTAACATAGATATATTTCTAGTTAAGCACGAAATTCGAGGTTAATAAACTTAGGAAATACCTCGTTTTATATGCAATGGTCGTGTTTTGCCCCAGAGGATGGGTTATATAGCTGTTAAAGCTATCTTGGATATTTTGGACGCGATTTTAATCTTCGTTTCATTATTTGAGATTTTGGTAGAAAAGTCATCTACTAAAAAAGAGAGGATCGAGGATTTAATATGTCTCTCGACCATCTAATTAGTTACATCTCGACGCCATGAGCTCCTTATAACTTTGTATAGCTATACCACATTGTATAATCGTTTTGAATAAGATTTAGTAATAGTTTTGAATAGAACTTACTTATTTTGTGTCACGACCCAAACTCTAGGCCAATGGCAGAAAAAGAATTTTACAAATAGAAATTCATAATTTATTTTAGAAAATTTTAGAAACTGCAATTCTTCAAAAAAAAAAAAAAGACGATAACTAGTTTACAAAAATAGTTCAAATTATAAATTCCCACAGTTTGTAATCACTACTAGACATAAACTGTTAATAATAGTAATAAAACATAAATATGCATCACATCATCATCACCAGTGGGCATTATAAATAATAGGGATAAATCCAAAATGTGAGTTTTAAATATTATTACAAATCCAAGGTGAGTATCTAAGTAATTACCAACCATAAAATTAGGGTAAACTTTTTCTTAGATTACTCCGTCCCGGAGTTGCCCAAGTCGCACTGTAAATCACCTGAGAAGGGAAAGAAAAGGGGATGAGCATTCACATGCTCAGTAGGAATTTCAATTACCATTTTTGATATGAATGCAACTTTTCAAACCTACTTGGTTAACACTTTTCCAAAATCTATTTATAAAATAAGTTTGCAAAGTAATCAAAAATCATAAGTAATCATATTCATTATTGGACATATCATAAATCAACCAAGTACAAGCATATATATGTGCTTTCATCCTCCCATCACGGTCCTGTAATACTTCTGTAATAGAGGTACCCAGTATCCTGACACTACCCAGAGGTGTGTGTGTCAGTAAATCCTGCGTAGGAGTATAGGTCGTTCACCTAGCACTGCAGCAACTAGCCAACGATCTAAATACCATGATACTAAAATGGAACTCAAGTATGTGATCCTATGATAAGTACAACATGTCATAGAGTACGTGTAATAACCATGCATCAAGTATTTTAAGAAATCATACTTTAATACTTATTTGGTATTATTCTGGGATTTACAGAAAATCGGGCAGCATAACAGCTATATTTTCCTAAAACCAAAATTTTAAACCTGCATAAAAATCATAACAACCAATCCCAGAACAATCTAATATATCTCAATAGTTCACAAATTTATCCAATATCCAATCAAACCATTGAATTCCAGAAAAATCGACATTTTCAAAAAATAGGTCATAATATATACTTTAAATCAAAATAAGTATAAAACTTAGTAATTGATCTCTTACCTCACTAGAATAGTGATATCACGCCAATGGGTCCTCAAGGTGCTGTTGAACGATCGCTCGGAGAGTCGAGAACCATTTCCAGACCCTCGATCGCTCACTTATGAAAAATTAACTCCTCAATGGAGCTTCAAATCGACAAACAAACTTCTTTATCAAACTCCTAGCACCTAAAATAGCTAGATTAGACATATGATTCGACCAGTTCGGGTCTAGACCCACACTGGACTGGTGTCATACAAAAGAGACAAAATTTAAGCCGTTAGATATGGTTTTTCGTGCCGATCACCAAATATAGTCAATATATATATCAAACTTCACTATTTTCCGAGTACATTCCAAAAATGACAACAAAAATGAAATCTAACAGTTGGATCAAAAGTCGAACCTGAACTAAAAAATACACAAAAATGACAACTTTTAATTTCGGCAAAATAGGATCGTGTAATATATAGCTAGAGAAAGCCTATGACGAAAAGATTCGAATACCACCGGTTTCGCAACTTTTTGTCGCCGGAATCCTCGTCGGTGAGTGACGGAAGCTGCGGCGAAGCTTCGCTCCTCCTCGGCAACAAGGCGGTCCGGCAGCCTCGAAGCTTCGACAGTCGACTCGGCTAGGCAGCGCGCATCATTTGGGCTCAGTGGCGAGGTGCGACGAAGAAGAAAGAGAACAAGCGAGAGAGAGAGAGAGAGAGAGAGAGAGAGAGAGAGAGAGAGAGAGAGAGAGAGAGTGAATGGGTGATCAGAGAGTGAGATCAGAGGGGAGAGAGAGAGTGAAAAAATATCTTTTTTTGGTCAAAAGACCCTTTTACCCTTAATAAAAATGAGATTTTACATTTTGGATATTATGAAAATAATAAAATTAAATTGTTTGAACATTTGTGATAGATATTGAATAATACTGAGTATACTTGTTTTGGAATCTATTACATAGTCGTTATACTGTTTGATTTTTTAAAAGTCTAAAATGACAATTTCATGAAACACCAGAGTATTATTTGGAAACTAAATCTTTGCATGGTTATTTTATGTACTTGTTCATATTGTACCTATCATAAGATCATAAATGCGCATTATGTTAGTATCAGAAGTTTGCAATTGGCATTGATTCCCACTATTAGTGCAGAGTTTGTAAATTCACTCGAGATTTTTTTGATTATTAACCGCCCCTGCAACATGTATAGGCATTAGGTTGCTTCTCTGGCTATCTTAGGGAAGTATCATGTCATATGTTTGGCATATATAGTGTAACATTTTAGGTTCATGATAAGAAGATGGGAGCTCATGGCTATTGAGTAATTTATGTCATTTACTAAGTTGATTTTTATACCTGATTAATTATGTTTTCGTATATATACTTTGATTATCAATTTTGGAAATGATTTGTGCATATGGTTTAAACTTGTTTTCGATAAAACTAACTATGCATATATTTTCATCAGTAAAATGTTTTTGAAAGGTAACTTTCTTTCTACTAAGCAATTCATGCTCATTCTTTGTTTTTCATCCCGACAGTGGTGACTAGCAAGCTAATAAGGAAGTTATCTTTTTTTAGTGGTTCATTTTCTTTGCAATGCATGAAGCTGGATTTATTTTTCTATTTGGATTAAGTAGAACTTGTTTAGCATTAAACCAAGAGTACCACTAATTAATTATGTAACTTATAATTAATATCAATACTTAGTACCTATGTGTAGATGCGATGATGATGAAGACGATTTCGATTTTCTAATTATTTATCAATATGTGTTTAGTGATGAATGCATAATTGAGATTGGTTCACTAATTTGAATTCTAATGCTTTTTTAAATGTTATAGTTTTACATAAAAATTTTGCAAATTAAGTCCACTGATTCGGTTCGTCGTATGCGTTGAGGGTGATTTTCTTGAAGAATTTGGTTTTCAAAACTGTTGTTTGACTAAGACTTAGTTTCATGAGCTCATTTTCTAAATTAATCAAGTGACAATTTCTAGATCCTAAGGATATCGGATTCTAGAATTAAATTTTGAACTAGACATACTCTATGTATATTAAAAAAATGCTATCAGTATCATTAATGCACAAAATGCTTATTAATCCAATTATCCTTTTCTACGAAAATGTGAATGAAAAAAATTCTTTTAAAGTATTCAATCTGTAAATTCAATTTTTCTATAATAATTAAATCAAAAGTCGCTGTGCTAGCTAGGGCCGTGATATGTACAAAAGTTAGGCGGGTTGGAAATTTTATGATCAACTGGAATTCACAGCATGTTGAGTATAATGATCACCACAATCCATAGGTATTTTAGAATGCAACTGAAAAAAAAAAAAAAAAAAAAAAAAAAAAAAGAAGGCCCCTTGGTTGAAAGCCCTGGTAAGAATTTGAACTTTAGAGCTTTAATTAAGTACGGCCAAATTAAAACTAATTCAAAGCATCAGAAGTTATAAGCATTAGGCGGTCTCCACTTTCAAAAAAAAAAAAAAAAAAAGAAAACATACTAATAAGTAGCATTATCCATTCTCAATCTACAAGTAGATTTAGAATGAATTTAGTTGTCCAAAGTAGGATCCCTGAATACAATCCAAACCATAGGCTTATACATAACAATAAAGAGTATGATCAAGTTCCATCTCCAAGTAATTGTTGCAAGAGAATAAGATAGGAGAGAGAAGGAGAGAGAGAGAGGGACAGAGCGAGAGAGAGAGAAAGAAAGAGATAATGATGCCAAATAGTGAAGAACGAGGAGTGACGAGATCGACCTAAGTCCTAACCATGGTTGGTGGTGTTAGTGGAGAAGAACCCAAGGGAACCAAAATATCGCCCTAGGGTTATATGCAGATGCTTTGAGCTCCACATCCATCAATGGAGTTCTCAAACTTAAAGATGATAAAAAAAGAAAAGAAAAAAAACGCTACGCGTGTGCTACAAAGAAAATACTATCCCTAGGACCTAAAGTTAGTACAATGGGGCCAAAACTCCCGTAGTTTAGCCTCAATGAATTTACAAGGAACAAACATGAGTTAGTGATTGCTTCCCCTTTACCCTGGGGGAAGATGGTTGGTTGGTTGGTTGGTAAAACGCATTTGTGTAAAAATTGAAAATCATTTTGGTCAAAAAAGAAAAGGGAAAAAACATTTATAAAAGCATAAGCCTACTTCCTAGTTCTAGAATCCTATGTGTCTAAGACTAGATCGTTAAGAGCCAAAATAATCAGGCAATCCATGACCATGAGATTTTCCAAAATCATGCCTCGCAATCTATAGGTAATTACTAACTAATTAGCTAGCTAAAGATGACTATCCAACGTGGAGGACTTGCCACATATATGGGTCACTGAATTTACAATATTTGCAAACCAAGTTAAGATCTCTTTGCTTAGCCTTTGATGGGCTAATTAGTACCAGTACTGTCAAATTCTTGTTTTACCAAAGCCTATCCAGAGGCTATAGGATTGAAATCAAGTGTCACCAACTTATTAGCTAAATCCAACATTAGCCTGAGTTGGTCATGAGTAAACGTGCTTTGGTTCTCTGCATGGAACCCTTTTGTTTCAAAAAGATGAAAAGGGAAAAAATGCATGCATGCATGACACACACCTCCATTCTTTTTGGAGATGGACGTAGCTCCTTTGTGGAGCATTTTTTGTATGCGTGATGGGGCCCAAATATGCGAAATTTAGGGCTCGATCGAGTTAGCAGATTGGGGAGAGAGTGGGAGAATTTAACCATGGTTAGGCCAAAGGTTGCTGATCATGATGATCGACAGCATGAGGATGCATGTATGTTTGGTCTTGGAGGAACCACTTTTATAAGCATTGGACGATAGTATTTTCTCTAGCGATGCGGGATTGGTGCATGAAGGGCCATGGTTACGCCTGTGGCACAGCAAAACACACTGTCAAAGATATTAGTACCTCTTTCCAATAATCCCATAATGTTAAATTTAAAGGGGAGACTTTGTGATGTAGGCTAGAAACCTGCAGATTGCAAGGCGGGTGAAGGCGCAAGAGACATGGGTGTACCATAGTTCTGAGGGTACCCTACAGCCGAGTTGATGGAGGAATACTGAAAGAGGCCGTGGTGAGGGTATTGGACGCCGTAGCTCTGACCTGAAGTGCTATACCCCGCCGCAGCTGCGCCTCCTGTAGCAGCTTCCCCGAATTGGAGATACGGGTAGAAGGCCGTGGCTGCACCACCGCTCACCATCCCGCCTGGCCCTGTGCCGTACATGGGGTACGGTGTTGTTGCCCCTCCGTACAAACCGTAGTAGCTCTGAGGTCATGACCACACAACACGAGAATCAGTTAATTATGCATGTTATATGTAGGTAGTTGCATAAATACTACTAGTATCCCCACGCCCCATTCGGTAGTTGCATAAATACTACTAGTATCCCCACGCCCCATTCGTCAAACTTCCCAAAACACAAAAGATTAAATAAATAAAATGGCATTCTTTATTTTATTTTTATGTATCTTTAAATCCATAAATCCCATGTATTTGAAGTTGCAAGACTCTTTAAAAACTCTATTGTTAAACTACTGGTGGATGGAACACGCCGTACAGATTGTTTATTGATATCACATACCGTGCACCAAATCCAGAGAACTACCAAATTATCCCGTTCTCATTGGCTTCTTTCTGAGGATTAATGTCACATTGATCGTTAATTTATTAGAACAGTACAAGTGAAGTGCTAGACTTAATATATTGCCGATTAAACTACGTCAATTTAATCCCATGCCCATTTCATTTCACTTCTTAATTCGGTACTTATGTCGTTTTTTTATTTTTATTTGGATGCCAACATTCGCTCTATTTTCGTTCTTTTTTTGGCTATAAAAAATCAAAGTAAAAAATTTAAAATTAGCCAAACCACTTGATGGTCAATGAGACCCTAACTAGCTAGCTAGCACGTTTGTATCTAAAATAACCTCAAACTTATTCCATTTAAAAATATTTGTTTTCCTAGCTATGTATCTACCGCTCTTTGAAAGTGCACAGCTCCAGCTTAGTTAAATGAAAAAGTTCAATCACATTTGAAGGGAAATTAAGAGAGAGAGAGAGAGAGAGAGAGAGAGAGAGAGAGAGAAGGGAAAGAAAGCGCAGGTCCGTTTTTCAGGGAAGTTGAAAAGTCGTTGTCGCGTCGCCCAAAAAAGGTAAGGTTGCAACCGCATCCTAAGCCGTAAATGTTAAAAAAAAAAAACAAAGAAAAAAACAATAATAATATTTAAAAAGAGAGAGAGAGAGAGAGAGAGAGAGAGAGAGAAAGAGAAGTTTGTACAAACCGTTGGCGTAGGGTAAGTGTAATCTGGCGAGTAGGGAGAGTACCTGAAAAATATGGCAGTATATAGTTAAAACAAAAAAGAAAAGAAAAAAAGTTACGCATGAATGAATTAGTTATTAAGAAATTAAGTTTGCGCACCGTGTTAAATATGAACATGCATGCAAACCGAAACGCGAAACTTTAAAGCAACGACATTGTTCATTGTTTATGGAGTAAGGAGAAGGTCATTGTTTGTGCGTGCACTTGATACATATGTACTAATGATGATGAAGTAGTGTGATAATGTATACACACATAAATATAAATATGTATGTGGCAGAGGCAGGTAGGGATAAGATGATGATGATATGTTGCTGCTAGGTGAGCACTTTAAATGTGGATGAGTTGGCATTGCACGTGCAGAGGGAGAGAGAGAGAGAGAGAGAGAGAAGATTGAGTGAGTTTGGTTTATATATAAATTTGCATTAAAACCATATGCATATACGCACACACACACACACACAATATTTTCGTCGTAGCTAGAAGTAATATTTTCGTCGTAGCTAGAAGTACTATGTATATGTCATACCCATAGAGATTGTAAGGTATGCCTTGCTGGATGGCATACTGTGGGAAGGCTGCTGCGGAAGCAAAGGCTGCTGCTCCCATTCCCACCCCAAAACCTGTACTAGTTGTATTACTACTCTGAAAGCCTGTTCCCATCACCCTTATATTCCTCCCTCCACCTCCTCCACCTGCCCAATAATAACATCAACATTATTGTTTAATTAGTAATAAAAACGAATACGTACTTATCGTAGAATTATTCGAAACAAAGAAAAACAAGTGTGTGTGTGTATATAAATATATATAGCAGCTGGTATTCTGACCCTCAACTCGTGTAGCTAGTCACGTCGAGTACTGCAGTGTCTTTACATATTTATATATCTAGTTAGGGCAAAACTACAAATTCTACAATATACATATACGTGCACACGTAATTTTGTTCCATATAAAAGAAAAAAGAAATGAGAGAAGAGAAAGTACACTATTCGGTTGTACAAAGGGAGACGAGCCTTGACAGTCCCANAATGGAGGAATATTCGCGTTTCTTCGTCGCATCGTTCATGTATGTGTTGTACTATTCGTGAAACAGAATATTTTCTAAATCTTGCTGCATCGTAATGCGTTTTTGTATAAATCACAATTTATTAAGGAATATCCAATATACATAAGCCACTAAGCTCGCGCGACTTAATTAGTTAGCAAGATTTCTTTAATTTAATTTATTAACTTATTTTTGGAACTACAACTGCTGTTCCAGATCTGCTTATACCAAAATTGATCAGGAGGGAAAAAAAAAAAAAAAAGCAAGATGAAAGGACTATATGTAAAAGATATGATACATATATTACCATGCTGCTTAGGGGTGGAAGGCTTGGATCTCTGAGCACCCAAAGAAGCAAGATTGCAATTGGCTCTCCTTCCATCTATAACTGGGGAAGCGTCCACGCAAGCTCTCATGGCGGCGTCAGGCTCACGAAAAGTTACCTAATTCAAATTTAACACAACCATATTTTTAGATCATGATTAAGATGTGGATCTAGTAAAGTAACTAGCTATAGTACTATACTTGTTTGAAAAATGGAGAATGAGATAAATACATATTCTAAATACGAAAATGAGAGGAAAAAATAAGTAAATTAAGAAGCTGAAAAATAGATGGAGGGTATAGAACATACGAATCCATAGCCCTTGGATCTTCCAGTGGCCTTGTCGGTGATAACAACAGCCTCCAAGATATCACCAAACTGTTCAAAGTAGGTCTTCATGGTCTCCTTCTGTGTCTCCCAAGCCAGACCTCCTACAAACACCTTCGTGTATGTGGTGTCACCAAACTGCCCACCACCACCACCTCCTCCTCCCAAATTACCACCGCCTTGATTACTACTCATCTTATTCATCATCCTCAAATTCGATCTTCTGTTTGTGTCACTTTGTATCTTCAGATCTAGTTAACCACACCCTTAATTTTGTTTGTACGGGACTTTAGATCGATCCAAAAGAGAGAAAAAGAAGTATTATTAAGAGACCCAGCTGCTGCGGGGGGCGGCCACCACTATGGTACTAGGAGTAGTGATAACTAGTCTTGTTGGATTTTTAGGGCTAGAGTTTAGGTCAGAGATATCAAAAATAAAGCGAGGGAGGGAATTAGGAACACGAAATGGGAAGATGAAGAAGGAAAGCAAAAGTAGGGAAAGAAAAAAAAAAAAAAAAAGAAAAGAAAGAGCCCTCTCTCATAATACGGACATGAATTATATGCATAAGCAGCCCCCACCTCCTTTCATTATTGTATCTCACGCTCTTTCTCCTCTGCGTTTATTCCAAACGCCTTTCTCTATTATTCGTCGCCCTTCCCACGCCTAATTATGAGAGTGGGTGTGCCTTCGTCCTCTATTATTATGTCCGAAATTGATATGACTGTTGTACCCATGCTCTTCTTCTCAAATTACGGATCACACAACGCTGATCACGTGCTTTCCGGTGAGGGTAGAAATGGAATAGAGGAGTATTGACGAGCGAGAAATCACGCGGGAAGTCAAAAAGCTTAGCTGTCCATTAAAATTAATCAATTGTTGTTTCATTCCATTACTATTAAAAATTTAAAAAGAAAAACATAAAGGCCGGTGAACGATGATGATGATGATGTAACTTGTAAATTCTGCTCAAAGCTGACCAATTTGATCTTTATTTAAATATTTATAATATATATATATATATATAGGAAAATGTTTAGGGTTTTCACAGGAGAGGAGGGATTGGGATTGTGAAAAACCTAGTGCAATATGCTGTTCCATGAAATTGAAAATGAGATATTGCCTTTGTTGAGAGACAAGAGTGCTTGATGTAGACACCTAATTAGTACTTGGATTTCATGCAAAAAAATGCGGGTTTTAACCATGTGGTTGAGTTAAGGGGAGCTGCGTAAGACAAGAAAACCGCAGCCCGTTGGATCAAACGACGAATGGCCAGGATGAAAGAGCCAGAGAGGCAAAGGAATCAAACAAACAAAAAAGGAGAGGGTTGGCCTGGCTGGCAAATGGGGTAGCTGTCTCCCATTTTCTTTGACCAAAGAAAGTGACAATCTCAAGTCCTCCTCATATCACAATTAACACCTTAAATTTAAAACTTAGGAGGAGTACCATAGATATACATATTATATACCAAGCCACGGAACATTTATATATACATATATATACACTCTTTCTCTCTTTCTCCCAAAATACCAAATACCCAAAGCAAGAGAAGAGACAGAGAAGCCACAGTGACGCAGAGTGTGCATGTGTGTGACCAAACTCATACACATGCCTGCATCGCAGCTTTATCCACACACACCCTCCTCACCCACCTTCTATAAGGCCCCACTTCCAGCTCACTTTTACTTACCTTCTGCCCTCTTCTCCTCTTTTCCCTTTTTTGTTTTTACCTTTACTCCAATCCAGAGTTTGCTCCCTTATTTTTTTATTTATTATTTTTTGGGGTTTTCTAAAAAAAACTAGACTACTAAGATTCTTGAGTATGTATCACATATCCAAGACCAACCACAACGGCCGATTGTGCTACTCCATTTATCAACAATAATTGAAGGCGGTCATTGGTTTGTTCCATCTTATATTTTATTTTATTTTTTCTCTTCCATTAATTTCTGGCTTAACGTATTCGACTCTCAACTTTATTTGAAGTATATTGTCATAAGTGACAACAACCAACAAAAAACAGTATAATACACATCAGACCTTTTTCAGGGGTATTGTCGTGAGTCGCATAATATTTAACCAATCGAATTCATTAATTAAATGCGTTGAGTTTCATTCACCACGGTAAGTACGTACTACCGCAGGTTTCATTATTTATTTTTTTGAAAAAAATTGATTTCACCATAAGAAAAACAAAAGCCCATTAATAGATAGTTCACTTACTAGTCACCATTCAGTACTCACTACCATGTGGTGTGGGTGCCCCTGGTTACAGCTAAAGAAGCTTCCTGTAAATCAAGTCTCACAAAATGGAAGATTTAATAAAAAGTTAAATTACAACATATCCTCGTGATAAAGATGAAGCCCAAGCCCAAAACGTGCACAAGCTCGACGAAATGCCATTGCTTCAGCCTTTTGTACAGGATCACCATAACTTGTGTCATCTAAGGTAGCAGTGCCAGTAGACTCCCTAAATATCTGGTTCAAAGAATAAGCAAATGGCAGTCAAATCCTTTCTCTACTTACACTACTAGCACATTTATTATTTTCTTGAAGAACACTCGATGAAAGCATCGCAAAATCTTCGACATTTTTCTTTTCAAAACAATATTGTCCTTATATCGTAGCCTGGTTGCTTCAACTACTAGAGCATAATTCACATTCATCCTGGTCTGCTTTGACAAAGTCTCTTAAAGCACATAAAACAATCCTCAGATCACATCAAGCAAAAGGGCCTGGAAATTTTATTTTATTTTATTTTGTTTTTTTTTAACACCAGCAAAACTTCCAAGTTCATTAGACAACTGTTCATGCGGAGCAATTGGCCAGTTTTGAACACTTAAGCTGCTGGATTCACTAAAAATGATCAACGGACTGATAGGTATTCCGCAAAAACAAAACAAGAAGCTTCTCTTCTGAATGAAAAAATTTGAGGATAAAAAAAAGAGAGTAAAGAAAAAAAAAAACCAAATAAAGATATTTAAATGATGCATTGTAAAAACCAAGCAAAGCAAGAGAATGTAAGTGCATCAACGAAAAGAAAACACCTTGCAGTCTCTTACCCTCTGTAGTTGTACTCTCGTTATCCGTAAACATTACTGCCTAAGTTAAGTTGCAAAGACTAACGTATATCCACCAAAACATCAGTCAATTCTCAATCTTTTCTCTCATATCTGATTTTATGGTCATTCACTAGCTTAAGTCCAAAACTAGCTAATTTCAATTTTCCTATACTTTTTACCTCAAAATAACTGTGTGCTTTCTTTCTTGAACAAATTATTCGAAGTTCGATCATTCTCCATCATTTCAATTGAAACTTGTTCTTTACCAAGTGGAGTATCTAAATCCTAACCAAGATTGTTACGGTAATAAGCTGAAAATTCATACCTCTGCATCAGTCCCATAGAGTGTGACACGGTAAACAACGGATACAGATTTGCCATCGGGAGAATAAGAGATGCTTCGAATCTCACCAGACCACTCTGCAATGAGTCAAAGGCATCAGCAATTGAGGATATAAAACATATGAAATTCCAACAAAAAGAAAACTTAGAGACTTGAAAGCACTTCAGAGACGCGAAACAACCAATTATTTTTAGCGAACCTGGAGCATGTAGGTTCATAATTCGGTTTACAATATGCCTGTGAAACACAAGTGAAAGAACAGTCATATAAACCAAATATACATATGCATGAGCCCCCGTATTTTGTGGTAACTGTAAAAAGGGCAGCACTCTAAATAAGGATAAGAAAAGGTCAAGTAAAAATAAGTACAGAAAAAGAATAGCAGCATGAGACACAAAAGGGTAATATTTCATACAGAACTAGAAAATTATATAGCTTCAATTTTGTTCATGAAGAGATACCGGGATTTGAAGTAGTACGGTCAACAAGGTTATACAGCCTGTGATAATGGGTGTGTGTTACTAGGTGGTTGACACCATGAACACCAAACACACAGTTTGTGCACAAACTAAATCTTCCTTGACAACTAAATCACCATACAAAAACTAATCGGTAATGACAGAAACAAGAATGAAAAATAAGGGAAGTGTTTCCCTTCTCATCCATCAAATTGTGATTCCTTTCTCTTTCATTTCCTATCACAATTCTTTCGTTACCAATGAATAAACCCGTGCCCTATATTCGTTTCAGAGTGGGGGAAAAAATGAAATCGAAACATTTTATTGAAAAAAGAAAAATGAGGAGTCATTTGTCGCAACCCATACTCAATCTGAGCCAATCAAAAACCTCAGCCCGAATTTTTTATTTTTTATTTTTTATTTTTTATTTTTTTTTGACATTGAGACATGTCTATAAAGACTCGAAAATAACATTTAGAAGTTTCTAGTAGTATTCGAAGTCATCAAAATAGGAAAATAAGTTTCAGAAGCAAGAAAAGGATATATATATATATATATACATATATACCAGGGAACATATTTGGAGGAGAATCCATCTTCGAGGCGGACCTTGACGAGGGAATCGGGGACTTTCTTGTTGAGTTGTTTGAGGATTTCGGAGAGGGGCCTGCTGATTCCAGAGCTCACAAAGGGGTCTTCCTGGTCTGGCTCTGCTTCTTTGGCGGTGGCGGAGCCAGAAGAAGAAGAAGAAGAAGAGGAGGTTGCTTTGGCATAGTGACGGCGCGAGGTTCGACTTGGGAACCAAAGTAAGGAAGCATCAGAGGCAGAGCGCAATACACGAAGGGTTTTGAACAGGGAACCATATGTATTCGACATTCTTTCCTTCCTTTTAGCTACGATTTATTTCCAGAACCGTTTCTCACTCTCACTCGTCTGTCTCCCTTTCTCAACACTTTTTCTTTGGGTTTGCCTATGGTACTGAGGAAATGCAACTCTTCTCTGTATCCGTGTACCGCCAAACCCAGTCAAATTCTTTTCTCACCTCATTGACTCTCTTGTATTTTTACTCTTTAAAAAAAAACACGTCAATATGACTCATTTTGGTTATTCTTAAGGTTACATTTTTCATATTATTAACAAGTCTCTCTTTACAAAATAGTCTTTTTAGAATAGCACTTTTAGAGAAATGGTGAATATTTTTAAAATTCTTTATAAAATAATTATTTCAAAAGGTTTATTTTTTTATTTTTACCTCTCAATGTATACTATTTGTCTCACTTCGTGCCTGTGCCTATATAAAGTACTATATAAAATGCCCCTAAACTTTTGAATTGTTTTAAAAATGCTTTCTAAACTTTCAGGTTCGTTTGGTTTGAGAATAGAAATTAAAGAAATAAAATTGATTCTAAAATGACTCAATTCCAATATTTGTTTGGGATGTAGTAATAGAAACAACTTTCGAATGGAAAAGAGTTTGATGGAATTGCATTCCACCTAACCTTAGATGGAAACTCGTTCCATTCTATTTTTTTTCTCTCTTTTGCAATTAACTTCATATGAAAAATGTAATATTAAAGAAAAATAAAAAATTATTAAGAATATATATTTTATGAAGAAAATAATAATTTTTTATTTTTATTTATGAAATATTTTTTCTAGTCAAATGTGCTTTTTTATTAAATATACGAAATAATTATGAAATAATACTAATAATATAATTAATTAAATAAATAAATTTAATAAAATAATAATTAATAAAAAATAAAATAACTTAAAATAATGGTGCATGTAAAATAATTTAACTAAAAACAATTAATAAAATAAAATAATACTAAATGTAAAATAATTTAACAAAATAATAGTTTAACTAAAAAAATTAATAACATAAAATAATGCTAATTGTAAAATAGTTCAAATTAATAAAGTAATTAATAAAAAAATTAATGCTAAATGTAATTTAAACTACTTAAAATATTTATTTTCAGTTGAAGGGTATTTTTGTCATTATACAACTAAGTTCATTCGTTTTCACAGTTAAATGAATATAAGAATGTATATTTAGCTACTAATTTTATCACTCTAACTAAATAACATAATTACATTATAATTCTTTTTCTATTCTATTCTAATTACTATTATCATTACCATTATTATTTCACTATTGCAACTAAACGGACCCTCAAATCATTCCAAAAATAAATTATTTTTTGTGAATGGAATCATAACCATTTGCATATCGCAAAATCTTTTCTATGTAGCTCTTCATTGTTTTTTAATGTTCTTCCTCATTATTCTTCGTTGTTTCTTCTTTACTCTATTATATATGTGTAAAAAAGTCTTAAAAAAATGACTTTTAAGGATTTGATTTTCTTAGCACGATAATCTAAAAAGGTTGCCATGGAAAAATTTTTAAGCACTCTCTTTATTCGATACTTCATTCGAGTTGTTATCATCTAACTCTTTTTTCTCTTCGTCTTCCTCAAATATTATAGAGTTTTAATCAAGCTTTCACTCATAAGAAGGATCTTGAAGTCCAATTGAATTCTACCAACGATATAACGACCCCGTTTCAAGCCTCTAATGAGCCCTTTCACCCATACACTCGTGGCTCTTATATGTGGTACTATCGCTACTCATCCGTACTAATAAATGTAGCCATAATACTTATTATTAAGATCCCTTGCTAGCTTTAAGCCTCCATTGGGCTTTTTCGTCAACAAATTTGTGACTCTTATATACGATATTGTCGTTACTTATCAATACTATCATTTCTTGAGGCTCATACCTTTTAAGTTTTTCTTTTCACGTTCTCAGAAGTTCGAACCTTAGAACCATATTTTAAGGAATTTCTAGCTAGTCCTACTAGTTTGAACCTTTGGAGATGAGCTTAGAGAGATAATAGTGCGGATGAGTAGAGACAATGCTACGCTACGTATAAGAGCCATAAATCAGCAGGTGAAAGGGTCAATAGATGCTTGAAGTGAAGATCATTACAATGAAAAATTTGTCCAACTAGAGAATGAACTAATTGAAAAGCAAAGAATTAATAAAGCTATCGAGATAGAACTCGTAGCACTCAAAGCCATAGCGTTAGACTTGGAGGCTCGAACTACTGGGAGATGATTAATTGTCTGCCTAAAAAGATAGCATGTTGAGAGCTTGTTACCTTTTACTCTACTTATACTTCCATTTTGCATATTACTAACATTGTCTTTCTAATTTTATTTAGAAACAAATTTACACTAAGCCACTCAGATTGCAAATTGAACTGGTTGAAATTAATAAAATTTATCCAGTATCTTTTAAGAGTGTTTCTTTGTGACAGAATAAAAGTATATACATAGTTTTTTTTTTCTAGTGGATGCCTTTTTGGCCTTTTATCTGCCATATTTTTCTTAATTTTTTTGTTAATCGTTATTTTATGTATTTGATAACAAATTTAAAAATCCCTTAAGAGTATTTCTATAAACTATCAATCTAATTTGGCGTTTGAACGAATTAATGATGATATAAATTTGTATCAATTTTTTTTTGAAGGGGAAATTTGTATCAATTTTAAACTTAGAAGAACATTAATGTTGATAATGTGCAAAACCATATGATACAATTACGTAATTATTCCTATTAGTTTTCTATATTGTTGCCAATTAGTCTCATTAACTACCAATATTTAAATTCTCACGGCTATTAACAAAAGGTATTATACTCGTATCCTATATTTATTATTTCCAATCAATGTATAAAATTAATACCTTTTAGATCACTTAGTATTCAAAAAAAAAAAAAAACTTTTACAATAATAAATTCCAACTGAAGAAGATATTCGTCCAATCTAAAAGCTGAGTCATCTAGCTAAGATGAAAATAACTAAATGGCGGGAAAAAAAAAGTTAAATACATCCAATAATATATAACCGCACACTAAAGAGCATATGAAACCATTAATGAGATTTTAGAACATTGTCAATGAATTCAATGTATTCAACAATTCATAAACTGCAGATTTTAAGCCAAAATATTTTGATCCTTTGAAAAACACAGCACTACAAGATTAAGGGATTTTCCCGACGAAACAGTTTGCTCGGCATAGGACTTGGATATTTTACCGTGAAAATAAACTGCGAATAATTCTCGGTGTATTATCACTGTACCACCTTTGTCGATGCATTGTTGACTTTGCATCGACAAATCTTTTTTTTTTTTTTTTTTTTTTTTTTAAATGGATGCTGAAGATACCCATCTTTTCCCGTGAATTTTATCGCGACTCGTTACTGCAATTGCGTCACAAAAGATACCAATTACCGACGAGCATTACATCGGTATAGAATTCCACAAACTTGGGACCCATTTGCTACTTGCTGATACTATTCACTTTGATGCGTCAACATTTGGTACTTTTCCCAATGCGTCTAACCAAATGAATCGCGAAATGATATGTTTCTTGTATTGCCTTCACTTTTTCATTATTTGAAAAACACCCTCCACTGTCTAATATACTTCGATTCTTTGAAAAGTACTATCCACCATTTAGGTCTTTAAATCAACCTTCCTCTATCGTGACATATTTTCGGCAGCTAAATAATATTCGTCGTGTTGGTTATTCTCTATGACAACTACGTTCCTACAATTCATGGCATTTGCGAGCTAGAGGAGGCCACTTTTGTATTTTCGTATCCCATCTTGAAGTGGAACCTATATAAAATATTGCGAGACACTTTATTTCTTTTAAACGTGGTACTAGTGAAATTAAAACTCAATTTAATTGTCCAACTCTTTATATTTGAACAACCTCCAACAATTTTTTAGTTTTTTTTTATATAAACTAATTGAGTAATTTGTGAGTTACTAACTGCATGTTCTCATTTTTTTTTTCTTTTTTTTCCTCAAACTTATTGTTTATCTCAATTTTTATTTTTATTCATTTATTATTGATAAATTATAATTATACTTCTAACACGACTCAATATAATAAATAAAATCACTCAGTTATACTTCATGTACTGTTGGAGACCGTTCATGCCCTTAACTCTATATTTATATATACTCAAACATGGAGTCATATGCTCGATCTTGAAGGCCCAAATAAAAATAGAAAAGCATACAGGAAATGGGTGCTCGAAATTCCAATAGGCTCACATGATACTAATGACTTGAAACACTTGACATATATTTATTTTTTTAAGAAATAGAAAACAGAAACAAGAAAAGAGAAGGAGATGATTAAGTGGTGAGAATAATTCAAGTTAAAGGAGTGCCATCTGTTGGAGGTTGATGGGGTAACAATCGTTGGGTGGGCCCAAATAAGCGCGCCAAGCGAGGATAGCATTGGCAGCCTCGGTAGGATGGAAGGCATCCCAAAATAAATAGTCATTGCGATTAGCACATGGCACTGCAAATGGCAGACACGTTATTTGGCCTTGGTTCCTCCCTATTCCGCAGCAAGCCGTGTCTATCACCTTGAACCCTTCAAAATATTGATCATTTCTTTAGACTTATATACTAGTTCGTAATGTTATATATATAGTACTAATGTTACTGCTAGCTAGCTTGTATTGTTGTTAGTGGTAGGTACCGTAGGTGGCAGGGTTGTTGAGAATGTCCCCGAAAACAGCATATGTATTTCCGTAGAGGAAGATGGCACCCTGGTATCTGGCGTTGAGTTGGTCCACTAGTGACTTGAGGCCTTCGTTGAAGTTTCCAAGCATCTGATTCACCGAGTCCACGCACCGCCCGGGCGGTGCCCTGCCGCTCGCTCGCTGGTTCGGGATGCACCCCAGTGGCCCTATGCCAGCCAGCAGAAACTTGCGCAGCCCGACGCTGTGGAGCGCCACGATCTGTCTGGCGTAGCGGTTGAGCAAGAGGTTGGCGTAGTCCCGGGGAGTGTAGGAGCTGTAGGAGCTTGTAGGCAGCAGGTAGTTGTTGATGTAGTCATTGCTTCCGAACACAAGAATGACTACGGACTTGGCCAGGTACTGAGTGAGGTTTGCTCCGCTCATCATTCTTCTCAACTCATCCAAATTGGTCTCGAAGTTCACCACTTGCTGGCTCAGGCTGAACCTTTGTCCCTGCAGCCCACCCCACATGTATATTTATTATGCCATGTTACTAATATTTATACGTAGTATACTTACGCTAATTTACACATCAATTTTTTTAATAAAGCATATAGTTTGTGTTTATATTAATTACAAAATTTTGGCCTGTTTCATCCAAGATGCCACCGGCTGCCGATGCATAATTGACTCCCCCAAGTATTCTGTTTCCCACCGCAGTTGGATCTGCAAACGCCGGTAAATAAGGAAGACCCAGCAGAGCTCCTATATCCGTAAACATCATCATGAGTTATATATATATATATATATATATATATATATATATATATATATATAATGATCAACTAATTTGATGAATATATATGATCAATATCAAGTATAGTATAGTAGAGTTGACATAATACCAAGCATATCTACAATAGTTCTGCCGTTGGTGAATCTGCCAGAAGGGCCTCCGTTGAAGTCGCAGCCGTAAGGATAATAATTGGCTTTAGCTAGGGAGCTAAGGTAGTTGTTGTTGCCGTTGTCGACCAATGAGTCCCCAAAAACAAACATCGCAGGAACCTGCGGTGACCCCACTGTCTCTGAGGCCGCAATATTTGCCATTAATATCAGATAAGCACCCCCTAACCATGCCCATCGTGGTCCCTCGGAAATCATTATCATCATCATTTTACAGATTGTATGTGTGCGCATCAATATTACTATTCTCCAGTTAGCTAGAGAGGTGGCTAGCTTATAATAGATATGTAGCTCATCTAGTAGTTCCGAATAAAAGAGTGCAAATAAATTAAAAGTGATTTAATATTATATATCGACACTTTGTAACGGCTAAAGTATCATGAAATGTCCATTAGCCCATTAAATGTTGCTTTTTCAGCTTGCTTTGAGGTTGAAGGGCTTCCCTTTTTGACGTCCGTTTTAACATTTTGCCCTTTTGTTTTGCTTTGTTAGTTCTCGATGATAATGATTATGCCTGTATGCTGTTTTGCATGTTAGCGAATGACATCATATGCTATTTATAGACCTATATATATATATATATGCTCTTTTTTTTTTTTTTTCCCTCCCGAGACCTATATATATTCTTCATTCGTGTAAAGCAAGCCTTTTAGTATTGTCCACTTAGAATTAGGTTTACAACAATTTCCATGGTCACGTAGCTAGCTAGCTAGCAGTTTCCGAGGATAATATTATGGCCATTACATATGAATTCGAACATGCTGACACTAATCATAGCCTGGACGTTTAAAAATCAATTAACCCTCTATGAATATTTATGGACAAAATGTATTTTTTTCATCCCGAATTATAATATAGCATATGAATTCGAACAAGCTGAAACTAATCCTAGCCTGTATGTTTAAAATTCAATTCTACACAACCCTCTACAAATATTTATAGGCATATTGCATTTTTTCATCCCGAATTATTGGTTTCATAGATTTTTGTCCTTAAACTATTTTTATTGCATTTGTTGCCCTTTTAACTCATTTATTACAAATTTTCTCATCCCCTCAAATTCCATGCATAGTTGGATGGAAGAGCAACTTTTTTATGATTTTTTAATTTAAAAATAAATCAAATTTAGAATAAAATAAAATAATTTTTTTTTTTTTTATCTTTTTCCTCTCTTCATTTCTCTCATCCTTTCTCCTCTAAACACCATAAGTACTCCCCAACTTCCAAAGAAGCAAAAGAAACCTATAAATGGAAGCCTCAATAAACGTTCTTAAACCCATTTGTTAGTCTCCGAATCTAAACCCACAGCCACAGCGTGGCCATGCTTCTCAGAAGAACAACTCATTATATATTTTGTTAAATACAATTTTCATCTCCATTTTTTGCATGGAAAGCATAATGCATCCCTTTCATTTATTAATTTAGGTCAAAATTATCGTGTCAGCTTTGTTCAAACTTATATTATTGTGAAATGACAATTATAATTATAATGATAAATAATTTTATATATTTACATACCCATAAATTATATCAGATTTTTAAATAGGGAAAAAGACACAAGCAATGCCTTTCTCAAAGTAATGACAAATATGTGAACTTCTCCTTTTATTTTATTTTTTTTTCATACGGACTTTTATTAAAAAAATATTAGTTTATTTAACGTGGGTTTACCTCTTTTCTTCTCTTTATCTCGCTCAAATTCTCTCCACAAGACTCTCAGTAGCAATATTATCTAACAGTCCCAGAGTAGAGAATTCCAACAGTATTTTGTCGCGAAGTTGTCGTTGGTGGTGATCGGAAAATATCAGATCTTCGCACAATGTTGGTTTAGAATTGAATTCATGGCAAGTTTTCTACATTTAAATCTTGATCTTGAGTTTCGAATCTTAGAGATTTGGTTAATTCTGGGCAAAAATTTATTGGTTTATGTGAGTCTAATCCGGCATCGAAATGAATCGGAGGAGAATCAAATTAGCTTGGGGGAGAGGAGAATCATCGGAGATTTTTTTTAAATTATTAATTTTAAAGATGAGAACTTATATAGAATAGTTCAAATTTTCTCTGCTTTTTCTTGGTCTGAATGGTCAAGAGTACAATTTTGTGTCTAATGCTGAAATATAGGAATGATTCATTTTGTATGCATTCATAATTTCTCTCATCCAAGAAGATGTTGTCTAATTACATAATAACAGTTTTTCTTGTAACATGAGACCACTTTCTCTTGTGACATAATTATTTTTTTCTTTAGTGCTAATCTGATTTTATTTAGATGATTTACTTACAGGTTAGGCTTCATAATTGATTTTCTTTTAAATGCAACTCTAGTTGGTTCATAGCTGATGTTGCAGTAATTGTTTCATTACAACAGTTATAAAAAAAATGCTTGGTGTAGTCCACTTTAGTAGCAAGATGCAATTGTCTTCTGTCATGTCCTCTGTTTTCAGCCATAGAGATGAGGTAGTGTCGCAGTCCAAAGGGCAATCAAATTTATATTGTTAATTCCTTTAGTTAAAAAAATATTGAAAATAGCGAGAATAAGCAACATCATAGAGTAAATCAACGTAAGTTCCTGCCTCATGTCCAAATACTTCGAATTAGTTTGATGCCTAGAAGACAATGTTATTTGGTGAAATCCGATGTTTTCGTAAGTGTGACTTTGATTGGTTGGAATAATATGCATATAAAATATAGCCACGTTGAAAATGCCAGATTGATGTTTGATATTGATTTTTTGGAAGCTCTTTGTGTAGAACAAAATGTGTTTTAAAGTAGGAACGAAATTGGTTTCTCGAATGAAAATAAATTTGGTTTTGAATAAAAATAAAATTAGTTTTGAGTATAAATTAAATTGGTTTTTCCAATAAAACTCAATTTAATTTTAAGTAGAAATAAAATTGGTTTTGAGTATAAATTAAATTGATTTCTCGAGTGGAAAATAATTTAGTTTTGAATAAAAACTACAAATAAAATCAAATTAGTTTCTCGAGTGGAAATAAAATTAGTTTTGAATAGAAATTAAATTGGTTTCTTGAGTAGAAACAGAACCTAAATTAGTTTTTAATAGTAACTAATAACTAAATTAGATATTGAAAACTAGAAACTAATTTTATTCTTTAGTAGAAACTAATTTAGTTTTGAGTGAAAACCACAAATAAAACCAAATTAGCTTCCAGAAAACGAATTTTATTTCTCGAGTGGAAACCAAATTAGTTTCTTAGAAACTAAATTGATTTTTTGAGTGGAAATAAAATTGGTTTTGAATATTGGTTTCTCGAGTAGAAACAGAACCTAAATTAGTTTCTAATGATGATCCTGAAATTCTATAATATGTCTGCACTTTCTAGTACCGGAGCACCAAATTTAGCACCATAGCACCAAGACAATAGAATAAGTATGGCTGCAGCACCGTGATATGGCATTGCGATGTCACAATACCTAGGAGATGGCACCAAAGTGGCATGTATATGGCATTGTAGCACCACAATATTGATATCATGACGCCGCGATGTCGTGCAAGTGGCACTGTGGTACCATTAATGCCACAGTGCTGCGGCGCGAATTTGGCATTGCAATGCTCAATTCTACCGAATTCTTCCACTCTTGCACTACTAACACCGTTGAGATATTTGTTCGTCCATCTTTACTCGTGAATAATCGAAATTTCCTTAGTTTAGCCTCAGTTTCACTTAAAAAGTCAGAATTCTCCTCCTAATGACGTCTCACCTGAAATGTGCATTAAAAAGAACAAAAACAAGTAAAAAAGAGCTCAAAGACGAGTAATTCTTAAGCTTGAAAGCATAGTAAAGATAAGTGTAAAATACATTTTTCATTTTTCTTATTTGATAAAAACTTGAAATGTATCTGTTAAATCTATTTTACAAGGTTATGTACCCTGTGTACAGATTCATATACCTACTTTGTATTTTTAGGTACATGTTGTGTTTTTCTTATTTGAAAATAATTTGATATATGTTTCTGTTAAATATGGTTCACATGCTTAATACCTAGTGTGCAGAACTATGTATCAAGTTTATATACAAACTTGACTATGGTATATGATTTTTAACTTGGTATCTGACTTCTAAATAATATTTGATACATTACTGTGGTATATACTAATTTAATAATGGTATATAATGTTTAATACTTAGTATATGACTTATAAAATTTGATAGTTTCTTTCGTCAAAATAGAGTCAATTGTAGAATATTTATCATTAAAAAAGTAGGAATTGATGATAGATGTGAGCTTATAAAAAGTAAGACCAAAAAAGGGGATTCAAAAAGGCATTCAATCGACAAAAGCTGATTATTGAACTTTATCATTGGACTGAAGACAAGAATTAAAGAGGATGTACAAGTGACACGAAAAGAGAAATATAAAATTGATATAAAATATGTAATTTTGCTTAGTTAAGACACAATGTGATTTTATTGTTTGACAAAATAATTACATATATTATTTTAGTTTTGAATATAATGAATATTAACAAATTTTGTCACTAGTTCATAAGTTTCTAAGAATTCGGTTTTTGAATCTTAGCTATTACTTCCTTATTTCTAATTAAATCACTATATGAAGTAAACTTGTTATTGTTAAGTTTTTTCATTGATCAGCTTATTTGTACTATACATAAGACTTCAAGTTTTTAGATTGAAATATGTTTATATTGATTTAGTTCATATACTCATATACTTAATGTGCATAATCATGCACCTAATTTATATCTTTATATATCTGATGTATTTTTCTTATTTAATAAAAACTTGAAATGTATCTATTAAATTGGTTTTACAAGGTTATGTACCTTGTGTATAGATTCATGTTCCTACTTTGTATTTTTGTGTACATGTTTTGTTTTTCTTATATGAAACAATTTGATATACGTTTCTGTTAAATATAGTTCATATGCTTACCACCTAGTATGCAGAACTATGTATCAAGTATATATACGAACTTAACTATGGTATATGATTTATAATACTTGGTATATGAATTCTAAATAATATTTGATACATTACTGTGGTATATGCTAATTTAATAATGGTATAAAATGTTTAATACTTAGTAATTGACTTATAAAATTTGATATTTCCTTTCATTAAAACAGAGTCGATTGTGGAATGTTTGTCATCAAAAAAACAGGAATTGATGATAGATGTGAGCTTGCAAGAAATAACGCCAAAAAAAGGTATTCTATTGACAAAAGCTGATTGTTGAACTTCATCATTGGATTGAAGACAAGATTGAAAGAGGATGCACAAGTGACACCAAAAGAGAAATATAAAATTGATATAAAATATGTAATTTTGCTTGGTTAAGACACAATGTGATTTTGTTGTTTGACAAAATAATTACATATATTATTTTAGTTTTGAATATAATGAATATTACAAAATTTTGTCACTGGTTTGTAAGTTTCATAGAATTTGATTTTTGAATCTGATATATTACTTGTTTCTAATTAAATCACTATGTAAAGTAAACTTGTTATTGTTAAGTTTTTTCATTGATCATCTTATTTGTATTGTACATAAGGTTTCAAGTTTTTAGGTTGAAATATATTTCTGTTGATTTAGTTCATATACTCATGTACTTAATGTGCATAATCATGTACCTAGTTCATATCTTTATATACCTGATGCGCTTTTCTTATTTGACAAAATCTTGAAATGTATCTATTAAATCTGTTTTATAAGGTTATGTACCTTGTGTACAGATTCATGTACCTACTTTCATCCTTAAAAATAGCCTTGGATACTTGGGTTTTTATCCCCCATCAGATGAGTGCAAGAGAGTTTAAATAGAAAAGGCAAACTGACACCAAATTGGATATTAAAAACTAGAAACCAATCATTCTCAAGTAGAAACTAATTTGATTTTGAGTGAAAACCATAAACAAAATTAAATTGATTTTGAGTGGAAATCACAAATAAAACCAAAACGATTTCTAAAAAATTAAATTAGTTTTTCGTGTGGAAATAAAATTAGTTTTAAGTAGAAATCAAATTGATTTCTCGAGTAGAAATAGAACCCAAATTAGTTTCTAATACTAACTAGTAACCAAATTGAATATTAGAAACTAGAAACCAATTTCATTACTTAAAATCATAAACTAAAGTAGTTTATAACAATGACCAGGAACTAATTATTGTTAATTTGATTACTGAAAATTAGAAACTTAATTGGCAGTAACTAGCAAAAAAATAAAAAA
>JXTB01000129.1:376671-389384 GCA_002914805.1 Parasponia andersonii
AAAACAAAACGTAAAAGAGAAGGGTGGAGAGGTCATTGTCGTTGCTGGGTTACGAAACCAGCAGGACAAGGATAAAATGCATAAGGTACAACATCAAACCACCGACCTCTTCTTTTGATTCCTTTCTAGTACGCTTTTATATTATACTAGGTGGTGGACGTGCTCCGCACGTGTTTAGTTTAGACGCATTGTATTCTTAAACTACTTTAATATTTATCAAAATAAAAAAAATATTAGAACAAGATACTCATGTACTGAACTGTTGAAGTATAGTTCTAAGAGGTAAAAAAGTTTCCTTTCTTTTTCTCTCCTTTTTTCCGAGTTGGACAATGCTTTTGCCCAAATTAAATGTTAACATATAACAATAGTCCAACATAAGTACTTCTGATTGAAGCTGAAGAGCACGTCAAACTCAATTTAACTTGCTTTTTATGTTGCTCGAACGCAAAATATAAAATAAAAATTAGAAATATTTGTACATATTAAGAAATTATTAGGATAATTTACAAACTTTTGCATCATGATGCATATTGAAGACCTTTTGAAATAAACAACATTGAATAGTAAAGGCGAAATCAAATAGGCAGAACACAACAACCATATAAAGAAAACTATAGAAATTGGGAAAAGAGTTTAGGAACTGAAAAACAGCAGCCAATCTTCTTATGATGATTCCTAGAAATTGTAGTTTTTATTATTGCATGTACCTGCACAATATATAGAAACAATGCATGAAATGATGATAATCTGAACCATTTTCTCCGTGCTTAATCGAGCAGGTCGGAAACCTCACATTGAGATGGTTGTGCTTTGAAGATCACCAAATAATGCACCAACTTATTTTCCAGGCCAATAATTTCCTGGAAAAAGTGGCACATAATAAAGTACTCAGGCGGCCAAGCCAGTATGCCAGCAGGAATAACAAAATGAACAACCATGCAAATCTTGGCTGTGCGAAGTAGGCATTGGCACCTGAAAAACTCAGTCTTAATAAGGGAAAAAATTTACGTATATCTAATTACAGTACAACTACGAGTAAAACAGGTTCAGGTTGGTAAACAGATAGACAATGAAACATAAGAAACCTGTTAATTAACGTTGTAAAAAGTAAAAACCATTAAACTGAGCAAGCGGAGAAGTTAATCTCTTCATATATTCTTTAATTAGCACCCTCCGTTGTCCAAGATTGTGCATCTTGCAGGGCCCAAGGTTGTTAAGAAAGAAGCAATATGAAGCACTTATAATGGCATAGTAAAATCATATTTTAATTTACACAATGCAGATTGTACAATTCTCAACAAAAAGTAGTACAAAGTACTAATACGCCAGCTAGGAAATAGGAATCATTCCACTTCTTGTTTTCCACTTTTTCACCTTTTCATTTTTGCTAGAAATTCTTATGAACTCAGTAGTTATAATTTGTCACTAAATTAAAATTGACAAGATGACATGGAATCAACCATAGACTAAAATTAAGCAGCATAATCCATCGAGGATTAATTGGTCTCTGGGATGAAGCTAAATTGATTTTGGCAAAGTGGTCATATTTTGTTCTTTGCTCTTTTTTTAAATGTTGTAAGTAATATGCCATATCCATTGTAGTATTTATTCAAATTTCTAACTAGAATATCATGGTATCAAGTTTAAAAGTAGGTTTTCTTGTATTAGATTCTCAGCCTTCCTTATTTCATCAACATAAGCATGAAAAAATAATAACGTAGATTCACATTTCAGAAAATTAGTAATTGAATTATTTATTTCTTGTACATCGAGGGCCTATTAATGACAACACTCACATAGCTTTGTTTTTATCTTAGTATGGTGGTCCACATGAATAATTAAGGGGAATAATTTTCACCATACACAAGTTGAACTCTTCTACAATTACTCAGATTTGCTACGAAAAAGAAAGTCTAAACTTGTGACAAGCAGAAATACCATACCTCGACAAGATGCATAATCTTTGTTGTTGGTTCTATCTTGTACACCATTCACAACATGGTACTAACTCTTCTTCATAATGTATCCTATGAAAAACATTTAAAAGGAGATAAAAAAAAAAAAATAAGATTTTTGTCATACCACATTGCTCTTGCTTACAAAGGCTCCCAAACCCAATAATTATTTTCATGTATTCCTGAAACAACCATAATAGTAATGAAATAGAGATAAGGGTGATCTTGTCACTGAAATAATAAATTGAGAACCTAGATTTTCAACCGAGTGTGTAATTAAAAATATGAAAATTTCATCAGAAAAATAAAAAACACAAATACATTTAACAAATCGTTTCTATTCAAATAAGATCCATGTCAGAAAAATTGGGTAATTGAAAAGAACTTCCAAAATTTTGCATGTAACATCATTCACTACTTATGATAATTAACATATTGACAAGTAGCAATGGTGAGATCATCGTAATGATCCTAGTATTTATAATAAAAATATATATTGTAATATAACAGACAGAGTAAAAGATAAAACACAGAAATGTAGAAAGGAAAAATAGAGGCCCATCTTATTATTACCACCATAGTACTTGTTGGAGCGGTTTCTCACCAGCCGTCCACGTGTCTAGAACTGCTAACGCTGTATTCTCCAACTGTCTACGTGTCCTTGCTGTCTTAAAGTTCTCTGAACTCCAAGCAAGATCGGAGAGACAGGGGTGCCTACCTACAAAGACTCTCCGACGCTTAAGTCAGTGATTTTTCTATGCTTTTTCGCAGGGAAAATATTTCAGTGTGAATATATGTCTATCTTCTTTTTTTGTTTGTTTTAGACCTTTTTTTTTTGTCTGCCTCCCTCTCGGGAACGCATGGCCTTTTTTATATGTAGTCCTGAGATAATGAACCACACGGNGTAGTTATAATTTGTCACTAAATTAAAATTGACAAGATGACATGGAATCAACCATAGACTAAAATTAAGCAGCATAATCCATCGAGGATTAATTGGTCTCTGGGATGAAGCTAAATTGATTTTGGCAAAGTGGTCATATTTTGTTCTTTGCTCTTTTTTTAAATGTTGTAAGTAATATGCCATATCCATTGTAGTATTTATTCAAATTTCTAACTAGAATATCATGGTATCAAGTTTAAAAGTAGGTTTTCTTGTATTAGATTCTCAGCCTTCCTTATTTCATCAACATAAGCATGAAAAAATAATAACGTAGATTCACATTTCAGAAAATTAGTAATTGAATTATTTATTTCTTGTACATCGAGGGCCTATTAATGACAACACTCACATAGCTTTGTTTTTATCTTAGTATGGTGGTCCACATGAATAATTAAGGGGAATAATTTTCACCATACACAAGTTGAACTCTTCTACAATTACTCAGATTTGCTACGAAAAAGAAAGTCTAAACTTGTGACAAGCAGAAATACCATACCTCGACAAGATGCATAATCTTTGTTGTTGGTTCTATCTTGTACACCATTCACAACATGGTACTAACTCTTCTTCATAATGTATCCTATGAAAAACATTTAAAAGGAGATAAAAAAAAAAAAATAAGATTTTTGTCATACCACATTGCTCTTGCTTACAAAGGCTCCCAAACCCAATAATTATTTTCATGTATTCCTGAAACAACCATAATAGTAATGAAATAGAGATAAGGGTGATCTTGTCACTGAAATAATAAATTGAGAACCTAGATTTTCAACCGAGTGTGTAATTAAAAATATGAAAATTTCATCAGAAAAATAAAAAACACAAATACATTTAACAAATCGTTTCTATTCAAATAAGATCCATGTCAGAAAAATTGGGTAATTGAAAAGAACTTCCAAAATTTTGCATGTAACATCATTCACTACTTATGATAATTAACATATTGACAAGTAGCAATGGTGAGATCATCGTAATGATCCTAGTATTTATAATAAAAATATATATTGTAATATAACAGACAGAGTAAAAGATAAAACACAGAAATGTAGAAAGGAAAAATAGAGGCCCATCTTATTATTACCACCATAGTACTTGTTGGAGCGGTTTCTCACCAGCCGTCCACGTGTCTAGAACTGCTAACGCTGTATTCTCCAACTGTCTACGTGTCCTTGCTGTCTTAAAGTTCTCTGAACTCCAAGCAAGATCGGAGAGACAGGGGTGCCTACCTACAAAGACTCTCCGACGCTTAAGTCAGTGATTTTTCTATGCTTTTTCGCAGGGAAAATATTTCAGTGTGAATATATGTCTATCTTCTTTTTTTGTTTGTTTTAGACCTTTTTTTTTTGTCTGCCTCCCTCTCGGGAACGCATGGCCTTTTTTATATGTAGTCCTGAGATAATGAACCACACGGTTCTCAATCTCCGGAATGAGTACCTTTCACCTCAAGATCTTTTTCAACGGTCACGGGCCGAGATTTCTGTCATCTCCTCTGTACTACCGTGGCCTAATTTTCTCCGCCTCCTACGGCTTCAATCTGTCAGGAGTAAGATTTGGGCAAATCGCCGTTCTGTCAGGACGACTTGTCCCTGGTACACACACACCTACCCAGGATCGCATTAAATGCTCTGTCTGGGTCTGGAGCCATAGGTTGCTTTCCATTGTATCCAGTCTGAAGACCCTTGGGGCTCCTGACCCTTCCGACTGTTGAGATAAGGGCCGCTGTTCCCAGATAGCAGATCCTTGGGGCCTCTGACCCCCAGCTGTCGTGGTTGGGGTCTGACTGGGCCAGACCGTCTGGGGTCAGTGATGGATTCGGCCCTAACCTTGGACGGCCCAATGGCCAATGGTGAGATCACGTGCGATCCGCATGGCCTTCCTCGTGGCATAAGGTTCGGGAACGGGTCCCACAACTGCCCCCATTTCCCTACTTGATGGATTCGTGTCTATCAAGTGGGGAAAACCGTCTCTTCGCTTCTCCAATCTGAGGGACGCACGTGGTTCCCTTTTCCCGATGCGGAGATACGCCATCTCTCATTACGAGATCTGTTTGAATTTTGAAATTCTGACTGCTCGGTTTCTTTTATTCTCTCCTCTTCTAGAAAAATTTTTCGGCTTCTCCCCTTTAAAAACCGCAACTGTGTTTATTTGCCGTTTTACCAAAATTTTCAATCACCCCAATCTCATAACACCCCAAGGTTTCTACTTCCTTCTCTTCTAAAGACTCTTACTCTTCTAGTCGTTTTTCGGAACAATGGCTTCGAATCAAAATCAAGAATTGCAATCTGTTACGGATTCAGAATTAGACTCATTGAGGAGGCAGCTCTGCCTCCCCGGAGGAGTGACGCTTCAATGAGTTAAAGGTCCCGCAGACTGGTACCTTCGCCCCTGCACCCCCGAGGGTTCTATCGTCTTGGGCAGGAAGCATCTGGACTGCCTACGATTCCCTCTTCCCCCTCTAATCTATCAATTTTTTGCCCTGACGGGGATCTATCCGATGCAACTGAATGCAAACGAGATTATGATTCTGATGGGCTCTCTGCCCTGTCAGTTATCTATAACACGCATATCGACCTGGAGGTGGTCTTCTATGCTTATAAACTCGTTCTCATTCCCAAGAAGGGCTCCTATCTCACCTTCTATCTCCAGCCGCTGCCTGGGTGCCACATCTTTTGGGGGCTGCCGTGGTCAGACAAACAATGGGACTCTCACGCCAGGCTTTATGCCGTTGGAGGGGCGTGGTGCTCCCCTTGGGTGAATGGAGAGCATTTCCAAGTCCCCTCAGTCTTCCTGCAGAGTAAGTATCAGACTATGATCTTTGGGTCTGAGTTCTCTCATGATTTTATTGCTCATGTTACTTTGCCCTGTGCAGCCCCAGCAGAAGAAAGCAGGTTTGAACCGCACCTGTCGGCTGGGCAGCTCAAAAGTCTGGAGGGGATCATAATTTTCAGCTCCCCAGGGGAATGTCGGCACATTCAAGCCGTCCTCAACCCCCTGACGATGAACCTGATGCCTAGGATGGTCTCATACCTCCCATTTCCTTTGGATACCTGGGTCGTCACTAAGCACCTGAGGAGTCGGCTCGACGCCTCCGCCCTGAACCGATTTCGCCGAGACGAAAGTGACCTATTCACCATGGTGAGTCGGCAGGTTGCGGCTTCAAGCCAGCTGGCAGGTACCAATGATCTGGTAGCGCCGTCCAATCACGAACTCGAGGAGGCCGTGAGGCTTATGGCCGAAGAGTGCGTCAGGCTCCGCAAGGAAGAAAACGCCGCCCCTAAAAGGGTTAGGGGTAAGTTTATTTTTAAATCTTTGAATCTTTGTGGATCGGGCCGTGACCTCAGACTAACTTCGTTGTTTATTTTTCACAGGCTCTGAGATGGGCCCGTCAGCCGGTCCCTCTCCCATCAAAGGGAGAGCCGCGGCGTCAAAAGCTCAAGTCAAGGCGTCCGCTGGCCGGCACCTCGTGGTGCATATTGGAGGAGCAGAATCAGCGGTTCCCCGCCCCGACGCTGGCAGATCTCCACCCGGGGGGCCGTCTGCCCTTCTAATCACGCACGGGGAAGAGACAATGCCTGGTCCGACTGGGGGGTCTGCAGCAGTGATCTCCCCCACCCCTGACTCTGGCTCGAAATCGAGTGCCGTTAGCCTTGGTGGAGAGATCGCCGAGCTCAGTGGGGGAGTTCCGAGACTGAAATCCAGACTCTCCTCCCCTCCTCCAGTCCCTACAAAGCAGCAACGCGAGGTCGGCTCGTCAAATGAGGAAGAGGGCCTGGCGGAGAAGAGGGGCAGGGTCGTCCTTTCGTCCAATAATGACGATGATGGGGCGACGCTGACCCTTCCAAGGAGGAAAAGGTCAACACGCGGTGGCCAGTCCAGAGGAGGTGTACCGCCTCCCTCCGTGCTCGGCGGCGTCCCTGATGGCTCCGGGTCTTCCTCCGTCCCTATCGCTCCTGCTCTGGAGGCGTGCCCGGCGGATGGAGAGGATGCCCTTATGGCCGTCGAGGATGCCCTTATGGCCGTCGAGGAGGGGCCGCGTTCCCCGGGCGTAGATGGTGCACAAAGGGATGATCCGGCCACGGAGCCAGAGCTGGAGGCCCTTACTCTGGAGAATGTCGAGTTTCTCACTACCCGCACTCTCGCGCAGGTTTGTCACACTTGGGTGTTTTTATATCTCTTCAACGTCTTTGATAATTGCCGACCCCCTCCTTTGTTGCTTAATTTGTAGCTGTCCGCCATTCAGTCTTTCTACTCTGCTCATGTCAAGGGTCTGACCAAAGAGCTGAGCTCCCGTTCTGCACTGGCCGAGCGCAGCGCGGCCGCCCTCGCCGAATTGAGGTCTGATTTCGACATATACCGGGGACTCAAAGAAGTGAGGGTTAGCAGCACGGTGGCACACGCCATGAGTGTTGAGAAAGCCAGGAACGAGGAGCTAGCAGCGAGATTAGCTCAGGCAGAGGCCGAAATGCTTGCTCAATCCGAAGCTGCCAGGTTGGCTCAAGGCGAGCTGAGGATCAAAGAGCAAGAGCTTCAAAGTGCAGGGGCAGAGATGGGACTGGCCTTCATCGCTCGAGATCAGGCTGTCGAGGATGCCAAGGAAGCGAGGAAAGCCAAGGAAAACCGAGGCGGCGGCCAAGCTAGAAGCCCATGCTCTGCAACGCAGACTCGATTGGTCCCACGAGGTAAACCGACATCTCTTTCTGGACCATAAAAATCTGATGGGTGCTCAGGTGGAGGCATCTCGTAAACATTGCACGGACCTCGTAGGTATTAATTCTTTATTGGTCGACTTATCACAGAGGCAGGCGGAGCTCAGATTGGCGGCACTGAAGGACAGACTGGCGGATGCGGAGAAGTTAAAAACAAGGTACCAGAAGTAGGTGGACGTTCTTTCTGCGAAAAGTTATAGGTCTGGCTGAGAGAATAGAGAATTTGAAAATCATGCTGAGGTGGTGACGCCAGACCAATTTGACGATCAGAAAGGCGTCGAGAGGGACCACTACTCCATCAAGCACTACATGCAGCAGCTCGGGGACGAGATCAAAATTACATACCCATCGGACATGTTGGAGATGCTTGCTGTGGAAAAGGATAGGCCCTCTACATCTGCTCCTGGTGCCGCAGAGCTTATCCCTGCTTCTGGTCCGCCAGATCGAACTCCGGAAGCCCCGGTCATTCAGCCTAGCCTCGGGGTCTCAATCGGTGAAGGGTCCAGCGCGGTCGTCGTATCTAGTGATGAATCTGATCTGGCCATGCCACTCTTCTCCGAAGCCGGTCCAAGTGCCGGGGTCGGCCGCGCCTCCTCGGATGGAGGTAACTAGGCCCCCCCAATTATGTACATTTGTAAAGCTAATCGTTCGTTGTAACATTTCAAATAAATGACAAAGGATGCCCCATCATTTTTAGCCTGTTTTCTTTTGCCTCCCACCATTTGTTTAACTGACTGTAAGGACTTGATTTCGGGTTATTAGCGAGCCTTTCTGGGGTCATGGTTACTCGGAATGGCTTCGGACATAGGGGTGCAAGCTTTGGTCCATCATGTTTTGCAGAACTGTAACTTTCGTTATAACTTGTTTTGGCAGAGTTCGACCCTCACGTGTGGCTAGACTTCTCCGACCCCAAATGGGACCGTGCTCGGAGCCAGCTCCAGGGTCTAGTTGACCATTGTTTAGACTCGTCGTTGCAGAAGAGGAGGCTCGGGCTCGGCTCTTATCGAGAACAAACTGGGCATTATCATTCCGACATTTCCTTAAGAGTCCGCTCTAAACCTGCGCCTCGCCAGTAGGGCTCCTGAGTGTTCATCGCCATTACCCACGTACTTTGTATTTTTAGGACATAATAAATAGGCTTTAACCTTGATTCTTGTATTCATGTTTGATTTGTCTCTGGTCTACTTCCAACGGGTAGACTCCAAATCTGTTCACATCTTGATCATGCAAAGATAGATCTTTACTTGGCTAGCGTCTGTTTCCCTTTAACTTTTCGTGTAGCCAAAACATTCCTTAGGGAGGGTCTACTTCCAATGGGTGGATTCTGACTTTGCCTTCCCTTAGCTCTTCGTGTAGCCTAAAGTGTTCCTTCAGGGGTCCACTGGCTAGCCTTTTTTTTTGGTTGCATGCCCCCCCTTTCTCTTCGTACATTTTCTCGGGTCATCATCAGGTTGTTTTTTTTTTTATTGCTCGATTCGATTCCCAAAGTACAATCATTTTTCGAGGTTTGCTGGCGGATTTTCGGTGGGCAGCGATTTTTCTCTTCGCACATTTTCTCGGGTCGTCGACGAGCGATGTGAGTCCCAAAGTGCGAGTACTTTCGTGGTCTACTGGCAAGTTTTGGCTTTGCACAGCAGTTTACCCTTCGCATATTTTCTCGGGTCATCGACGAGCGACGTGAGTCCCAAAGTGCGAGCACTTTCGAGATTTGCTGGCAAGTTTTGGCTTTGCACAGCAGTTTACCCTTCGCACGTTTTCTCGGGTTGTCGACGAGCGATGTGAGTCCCAAAGTGCGAGCACTTTCGAGGTTTGCTGGCAAGTTTTGGCTTTGCATAACAGTTTACACTTCGCACATTTTCTCGGGTCGTCGACGAGCGACGTGAGTCCCAAAGTGCGAGCACTTTTGAGGTCTACCGCTATGGGCTGACCCTACACCGTAGTTAGCATTAAATATTGGGTCTGCCTCTGTGGGCAGACCCTATTCGTATCAGTATAAGATGTATGGTCTGCCCTGTATGGGCTGACCGCCTTTTCCGTAGCTATACAAAACGTTGGATCTGTCTTTGCGGACAGACCCTTTCTTTCGTAGCAGTCCAAAAGGTGAATTCATGAGGCAAAAAAGGAGCTTGACCTGTTTTGAATTTAAATTTTCCAATAATATAAATATTCACATGGCCTTACATCATATATGTGCGCCTTACACATAATATTTTTTCAAGTGCTGAGCATTCCACGTGTTCGGCACGTTTTTCCCCGTTTTGAGTTCCTTCAAGACATATGCACCATTGTCGAGTGCTTTGATTACCTCGTAGGGTCCGTTCCAATTGGAGTCCAGTTTCGAGGAGTTCCCTGTTCTGGCTTTTAGGACCCAATCCCCAGCGTCGAATCGTCGGGCACTAACCCTTTTAGCGTAGTAAGACCTTGCTTGCTGGTGGTATGAAGCCAGGTGGACCGAGGCCATGTTTCTTGTTTCTTTCAGGAGGTCTGTGTTGTGGCTCAACTGGCGCTCGTTTAAAGGGGAATCCTTTACCACTTCGGAGCGGAGGGTCGAGAGGCCGACCTCAGTCGGGATCATAGCCTTTGATCCATAGACCATGGTGAATGGCGTTTGCCCAATAGACCTCCGCTCTGTGGTTCGATGGGCCCACACAATGGCTGGCAGTTCTTCTAACCACTTGCCTTTAGCCTCCTGCAAGTTCTTTTTGATGTTGCTGAATATGGCCTTGTTCATCGCCTCTGCCTGACCGTTCCCTTGAGGGTAGTTTACGAAAGAGAAACTGAGCCTTATATCATACAGCTCGCACAACTCCTTAAGCTTGGCATTTTGGAACTGTGTGCCATGGTCGGCGTGTATCTCCTTCAGGATTCTGAATCGGCAGATTATGCTCTTNAAGTTAATCGTGTCTGCCTTATTAACTGTCGTGTAGGCTTCGGCCTCTACCCACTTGGTGAAATAGTCCGTGGCCAGCAAGACGTATCTCTTTCCTCCTGGACTTCTGGGGAGCTCTCTGATGATATCCAGACCCCACTTGGCAAACGGCCAAGGAGTTATGTTCGAATGAAGAATCTCCGCGGGTTGATGCTTCATCGGGGCAAACCTCTGGCATTTATCACATTTTTTTACGAATTTGGTTGCCTCTGTCATCATGTAGGGCCAAAAGTATCCGGCCGTTAGAGCCTTGTAGGCGAGGCTGCGCCCGCCGGAATGGTTGTCATATACTCCCTCGTGGATCTCCTCTATCAATTTTTGTGCTTCGACGGGTCCTATGCAGCGCAGCATCGGACCTATTGTCGATCTCCTGTATAACTGTCCACCCACCATTGAGTATCTAGCAACTTTTAGTCTGACTGACTTTGCTTCCCGGGGGTCTGTGACCAGACTCCCCAACGTCAAATATTGCGTGATGGGCCTCATCCACCCTTCGTCAGCAGCGCTGGTTGTGAACACATGGTGCGCAGGGGTCTGCGGGGGGTCTGCCATGCTTCCGCCGTCTAAAAGAACCTCTATGCCTTCAGCGGTGCTCCCGATTGACGCACTCTTAGCTAACCCGTCGGCCCTCTGATTCTTCTCCCTAGGGATCGGCTCGATATTAAATTTGGCAAAGCGGGCTTTTGCCCCCATCACTTGGAGAAGTACCTGTGCAACCTCGGCTCTTTTACCTCAAAGTCCCCTCTGACCTGGCCCACGATCAACTGCGAGTCGGTCTTCACGGCGATTTCCTCTACCCCAAAATGTAGTGCCAACTCGAGGCCTTGCAACAATGCCTCGTACTCTGCCTCATTGTTAGTCGCCTGGAAACCGAGTCTCAGTGCTTTCTCAATCCTGAGGCCCGTTGGGGTCTGCAAGACTATCCCGATTCCCGACCCCAAGGCATTCGTGGATCCGTCCGTGTGGAGCATCCAGGTTGAAGGGGGGTGAGGCTGTGACATCTGACTCAGGTCATGCCGTTCGCCAAAGGATTCGATTTCCACTAGAAAATCTGCCATAACTTGCCCCTTCTTTGCCGTCCGAGGCTGATACTCGATATCATATACCCCCAGCTCGATGGCCCATTTGGTCAGTCGTCCCGACAGGTCTGGTTTGGCCAAGATTTGGCGGATGGAGAAATCCGTATATACAGTGACCGAGTGTGCCTCAAAGTACTGCCGGAGCTTCCTTTTAGCGTTGACCAGAGCGAGGACCAGCTTCTCTATCACACTGTATCGGGTTTCGGCGTCTAAGAGCATGCGGCTTATATAGAACACCGGCTTTTGTTTACCGTCTTGCTCGATGAATAGTACGGCGCTGATCGCTACTTCAGACACCGCTAAATAAGTGTACAGACGCTCTCCTTCCGATGGGGAAGCCATGATACGTGGGTGGCTCAGATACAGCTTGAGGTCTGCCAGTGCTTTGTCCTGTTCCTCCCCCCAGATGGCCGTAGAGTTTTTCTTCAGGCATTGGAAGAAAGGCTTGCATCAGTCAGACATCTTGGCTACGAATCGGCTGGGAGCGGCTACTTTCCTGGCTAGGCATTGGACCTCTCGAATGGATGAGGGCCTCTGCACGTTTGCGATCGAGGTCAGCTGGGTCGGATTTGCTTCAATACCCCTCTGGCTCACGATATGTCCCAAGAATTGCCCTGAGGATACCCCAAATGCACACTTTTTGGGGTTCAGACGCATCTGATACTGCCTCAGAATCTGAAAGCATTCGTCTAGGTGCATCAGATGGTCTGAATCCTTCCTGCTCTTCACGACTATGTCGTCGATGTAGACCTCCATAGTCTTTCCTAACAGCCTGGTGAACATCTTATTCATGAACCTTTGGTAGGTTGCTCCTGCGTTCTTCAGGACAAACGGCATGCGCTTGTAGCAGTACAGACCTCACTCTGTGATAAAAGCGGTGTGGATCTGGTCTTCTGCGTACAGGGGAATCTGGTTGTATCCAGAATAGGCATCTAGAAAGCTCATCCTGTTGAATCATGCCGTCGCGTCTACTATTTGGTCGATTCTTGGCAGGGGAAAACTATCTTTTGGGCAGGCCTTGTTCAGGTTGGTGAAATCTATGCAGATACGGTCGTCTCCGTTTTTCTTTTTCACCACTACCGGGTTAGAAACCCACTGCGG
>JXTB01000129.1:389412-424618 GCA_002914805.1 Parasponia andersonii
TTCTCTGGTGTGAATCTTCGGGGCTTCTGCCTGACCGAGGGGAAATGGGAGTCTATATTCAGTCGGTGACAGGAGTGTGCAGGGTCTATCCCTGGCATATCATCGTGGGACCATGCAAAGACGTCTTCATTCCGTTTTAAGAATCCCAACATTTCATTCTTCTGCTCCTCGGGCAATAAGGCTCTGATCAGGATCACCTTCGCCGGTCCTTCCTCTCTCATAGGGACCGCCACCAGCTCTTCGATCGTGGATTACATGCTGTCAGACTCTTCTTCGATTCGTCTCATGTATGCTGGCAGGCGGTCCTTTGATTGCTATTCGTCTCGTCTCCGACTGCAGCGCTTGCGCTCGTGTCGGCTCCCCTCAGGGTGGCCGAAAAGCATTTTCTCGCAGAGGCCTGGTCCCCCTGGATGTCAATCGTGTACGTGTCGTCCTTTGACTGACATTTTAAGACCTGATAGAGGGTGGAAGCGACCCCATGCATGGCATGGATCCATCCCCTTCCCATGATGACATTGAAGGAAGACTGGCAGTCCACGATGACGAAATCCACGTCCACACATCTTTCGGCTGCGCAGACACTAAGGGTAATGATGCCTAAAAGGCAGACCCTGGTGCTATCAAAAGCGAAAAGCGGTTGACAGGTTGGCCTGAGTGCGCTCCTATCCAGACCCATATTTTCGAACGTATTGAGGAATAGGATATCGACACTGCTCTCTCCATCGACCAAGACCCGTCCAACCAATGCAGAGCCGATCTGCAGCTTGATCACCAAGGGGTCGTCGTGAGGATGGCGTACCGTGGATAGATCTTGCTGAGTAAAAACAATGGGGGCGCTGACGCGCGGCCCTCTCCTAATATCAAGTGGTTGACAGAGTGTCCCATCCCCTTCAAGTGCTTCGCCCTGCCATCGGCTCTTTTGAGGCACTTCTCTCTCTCTTCTTGATCGTGGGTCGGCTCTGGCCTGCCCACAATGGTCGGCACTATCCTGAGGGTCTGCTCTCCCGACCCAGAGGCCTGGGCCTGCTTTCCTTTCTCAGCCCTGGCAGTGTCTTGCCGTGGCTGGAGTTCATCGGTTTTCACGTACTGCTTCAGCCTGCCAGCGTAGATCGCCAACATGACCTGAGCATAAAGATTGCGGCAGTGGATGGTGTCGTGCTCGGAATCTTTGTGGAACTGGCAGTACTTGCTCCTATTCTCATATGCTCCGGGACGTCGGATTTGGGCGGGTCCTTGAAAATGCCCCTGTCTCTGATATGGAGATATATCATATCGATCGGCGTGTTGAGCTCGTACTTGGGCAGAGGATCACAGGTAGTCTTCCTCCTCTTGCCTCCCTCCAAACCGTCTCGTGTCGGGACTTCTTGCTTCAGGGCCGGCCCTTGGCCCGGTGGGGGCCTCTTCATCCCTTGTGGGGCCGGGGGTTGTATCGGCATCGTTGTTACTATAGCAAAGGTCTTGGGCGCCTTCTGGTAGCTTTCCAGCACCCTGAATACCCCTTCCGACTTGGCCTGGACATCCGCCATGTCGTATGGTAAATTTAGAAGGAGATGGTCCGATAGCATTGATCCCGACTGCAGGCTTCGGACGAACGATCCTGCGGCTTGGACCGAGTCTGCATTATGGACCAGCGACATTATCTCGAGGAAACGCGAGAGGTACTCCCGCGGGGATTCATCCGCGGCCTGCTCCAAACGGTCCAAGTCTCGCATGGTTTTTTGCTGTTTTTGGACACCTGCATACTGCCTCAGGAAAAGTCTGCAGAAGTCTTCGAATCCGTTTATGGACTTTTCTGGGAGTTGCCTGAACCATAATAGGGCTGGTTCCATAAGGGTTGTAGAGAAAACCTTGCAAGTCACAGCCTCGTCCCTAGTCTCTAAGGTCATCTTCTGCTGGAAGTGGTATATATGGTCGAGGGGGTCAGTTTTCCCCTCGAACGGCCTGAAGGTCGGGGTCATGAAGTCTCTCGGCCTGGGCTCCATCTGGATCCAGTCAGCAAAGGTCGTCCGGTTGATGCCTCGCATAGTTTGTTCTGCCAGATCATCAGGGGTCTTGCTATGATGGTTGCCAAGTCTCTTACCCAACTCTGCCATCATCTCTTGCTTCCAGTCGGGGGGCGTACCCCCAGGGCTTTCATGGTGTCTTCTGCCCGTTTCCCCCCTGGTTTGGAAAGGTCTCGACTGGCTTTGCTATACCCCCTGCATTCGTGACCCGGATGGGGCGAGAGCTTCTCCCCGCAGTTGGCTTCCGAACTCTTGTTGGACTTCTTCGTCGAAATCTTCCTTCCGCTGGGTCCTATCTTCACTCGCCAGCAAACCCTCGAGGCGAGCATTATCTCTGCATACCTCTGCGACCTCGTCCCTTAGACCTAGGACGGCCTCGTGGGCCATCTCTACCTTTCTGTTTGCTTCCACCAAGGCGGCAAGCATCTGATCCAGCTTCTGCCCCAGATCTGGTCGTTCTTCTCGGGAGCTTCCTTTGGCATCGGGACGCGTGCTCCTGGTTGTCATCCTTAACGGTGCCATCAGACGTTGTATGGCTTTTTTTGTTCGGGGAGAGTGTGGTTGCGGGTTTCTTACTCTCTTTTCCACGCTCAACCGTTTCCCACAGACGGCGCCAAACTGTTAGAGTGGTTTCTCACCAGCCGTCCACATGTCCAGAACTGCTGATGCTGTACTCTCCAACTGTCTACGTGTCCTTGCTGTCTCAAAGCTCTCTGAACTCCAAGCAAGATCGGAGAGGCGGGGGTGGCTACCTGCAAAGACTCTCCGATGCTTAAGTCAGTGATTTGTCTATATTTTGTAGCAGGAAAAATATTTCAGTGTGAATATATGTCTATCTTCTTTTTGTTTTTTAGACTTTTTTTTGCGTACATCCCCCTCTCGGGAACGCATGGCTTTTTTTATATGTAGTCCTGAGATAATGAACCGCATGGTTCCCTATCTCGGGAATGAGTACCTTTCACCTCAAGATCTTTTTCAACGGTCACGGGCCGAGATTTCTGTCATCTCCTCTGTGCTACCGTGGCCTGATTTTCGCCGCCTCCTACGGCTTCAATCTGTCAGGAGTAAGATTTGGGCAAATCGCCGTTCTGTCAGGACGGCTCGTCCCTGGCATACACACCTAGCCAGGATCGCATTAAATGCTCTGTCTGGGTCTGGAGCCGTGGGTTGCTTTCCATTATATACAGTCTGAAGACCCTTGGGGCTTCTGACCCTTCCGACTGTTGAGATAAGGGCCGCTGTTCCCAGATAGCAGACCCTTGGGGCCTCTGACCCCCCAGCTGTCGAGGTTAGGGTCAGACTGGGCCGGACCATTTGGGGTCAGTGATGAATTCGGCCCTAACCTCGGACGGCCCAATGGCCGGTGGTGAGATCACGTGCGATCCGCGTGGCCTTCCTCGTGGCACAAGGTTCGGGAACGGGTCCACACTATTATTCTTCGTATAAAAATGTACGAAAATGTGATCATGATTTTAAGTTTCAATTAGAGATTAACAACACTAACACAATTTTTTTTCTTAAAAAAAAAAAGTTTATGGACTCCCGTAAGCTTTTACATTTTAAATAATATATATAGCTCTTTCACGCAGCAAACAGTTTTTTTTTTTTTAATTATTTTAAAATTTTTTTGGTGTGAAACCGTGAGCATCTAATGAGCAATGACTAATGAGAATTGGTATTTGGGTCCAACGGTTAGGTACAGAGATTCTTTTAAAAAATAAAAATAATGAAAAAAAATGTAACCATGGCACTTGGCAGTGGCTGAAACCGAAGTGCATTGGAATACTGTTCTACAACTGTGTTCAGAGTCAACAAAACAATTTCTCGGAGTCAACACATCGATTTTTTTTCCTTTTTCATTTCCCCTTCAGATTACCGATGCTGTTAAGTGGTAATTGTTTAATATTTTATGCTGGAGGTCCATAAAATACTAGGGGGGGGGGGGAAAAAAAAAAAAAAACTCATAAGTTCATAACAAAGTGGATAATAAGTGTGACTGGAGTTCGATAAAATGTTGCCCTTTATATATGTTAAGACTTAAGAGAACATTATCCAATATCTCTTGCACCCATTACTGCACATTATCAAAGAATAGAATAGAGCCGTAGAGTCCAGAGATGGACACATTCCAATGGGGAAAGAAAAAATAATCAACAACACCCTCTCCAAAAAAGTTAGGGATGGTTACTTAATTTTTAATTCTAATAACAATTATTTTTTAAGATGCATAATTCTTAAGAACAAAAACAATACAAAATGTTTAAGTAATATAATTTATAGTTATGTCATTTACCATGGACATATTATTCAACATTATAGATTTACATAGAATGTGAAATTAGCTGCAGTGATTGTATAATTATGTTACTCTTACGTAAAAATAATCGATTTCCCTAACAAAAAGTCTAAAACAAGTAAGAAAAAAAACTATAAAAAAATAGATTAAATAAAGAAAGAAATATCCACGTGTTAAGAAGATGAAGGTTCATCAAAGTGCGGAAGAGCGCATCCCACCAACCGTAAACAATATTAATCAAGTAGCGAGCAGTGATAACATTAAACGCCGTCACCTAAAAATGTAACAGCATGAAGCAATTAGTTGACACGTTTGCACTTCATTTATTTAGACACCTCTTTCATTTATTTTATGTCTTGTTCCGAATAGACACCTACAAATTAGCTGAATATTCCTTAGAAAAAAAAAAAAAAAGCAGAATATCGGTTATATAAATATTTTTTTTAAAGTCTACTACCGTAAAATTATAATTCATTAATGGTTTGAGTCTCACAGTTTCACTAACTCTCACATAAAGTGTGATTAAACACCTTAATCCTCTATAATATACAAATAAATTTAAATTAATTAACGAGTTAATTTAGTGTTTATATTTAGTCTATATTTTATCTCCCTAATTCACGATAATAATGTTTTATAACTTTAATTCATGTACTTTCCCCAGGGAAAAAAAAACCTCGTGTACTAAATTTGTTTTTTCATACCAATTATTCGAAAAAAAATAATTACATCCTAGAGTATGTGATGAGTTTTTCCGAGGAAAAAAAAAAAAGCAAGCATGTGCATGTGTTGTAATACATGTACCTGAGTTCTAACCATTTTACTAGTAAGTGGAACTACACTATTCAAAATTAATATAAAATTACTGATAAGAATACTATCGAATAATATTAACATTTAACTTACGAGTAGTGATTTGTTATTTTTAAGATTTGAATGACTGTTGTTGAATTGGAAAGTTATATTTTACTGAATAGAAAATGACAACCTAAAAATGGCTTGTATCAGTGCGTTCATGATGACAGTTTGAGAAACGAGTGATAACAGCAGACATACAATATTAATTAGCACTGATCATAATTAGTTGACAATGATGAGAATATGTACGTCGATTGTGTCTTTACACCGATCACTTTAAATAGGAGTGTTTTAACTCATAATATGTTGCTCGAAAGGGAAAATAATAAGACATACGATATTAATTAGCAACAAGGATAATTAAGTCACAACAGTGAGAATATCATATAGATCGTATTTTTATTAAGACATGCAACATTAATTAATGTGATAATAATGAGAATATAACACATAGATCATGTTTTCATTAAATAGGAGTGTCTTAACTTTGTTATTACGTTAGTTGGTATTAAAATGTTAATATAGAAGTTAAAATCCGTGATATTATTCACTATTTTATTAGTGAATGAATGATGACGCGTCATCATTGTCCACAAAGTTATAAGGTTGAGATACTACTATTGATTCCAATAGATGTTAAAAATTACAAAATAGTGATTATTCAATGGTCATATAATTTGATGGATTGATTATGTTATTAATTTTTTTTTTTTTAAAAAAAAAAGAAGATATGTCATTATTAACTGGTATTAACTTTCGAGAAATTTGAACATATGAACTAATCTGATTTACCCACATGCATGCACTAAGAATATATACTACCAATAAGGATTATTATCCCCCTAAAAACAAAAAAGGATTTATTACTCAACATATGTATAAATTGAATCTATAAAATGAAAACTACAACTATGATTTTGAATAGGAATACACCTCCACGTGGCCTCATTGTCAATGTCCATATTTTAATATTAAATGATTTAGTGTGAACTCTTATAATGTAACTATGCTACCTAAGGTCAAATTCCTTGGAAAAATTATAAAATAAAGTCCAAATAATAAAATTACTTACTAAAAAATAAAAATAATAATAAAAAAAATTGTTCTAAAAGACTGTTTACTTGTTAGGACCTATCCTGAGGCTAAAGGGCTTTTTATGTAAGAAATTTGAAAGCACATGGGAGGTAACCGTTAAGAGCACACAGAAGAACGCGACTTTTCAATTTGAGAAGATCCAACGGCCAGGATTCACTAGCCGTTGGTTTTAAATTTTTAGACATATATCCGTCGTTTGCGTTTCAATCTCGCTCATACAGTTCCTCTCTTTCCCCCCTTTTTCTTTTATTCTTTTCTTCTTTGTGCCAAAAACCCAAAAACCTAAAGAACCAGAAGACAATCAGAGGAGTGAGAGAGAGAGACTAGGAGAGAGAACGAGAGAGAGAGAGAGAGAGAGAGAGAGAGAGATCGCTCCTGGTTTTGATGGACTTTTTCTGATCGGTCTCTCTCTTAATAATATCCAATTAGAAGATTGGACCGTGGTCGGGCACGAGGAAAAACTCTAATCGGGAACTGGGAAATTCGTATACTTCTTTGTTTCGTTGTTGGGTAATTTCAAATTTCAGAATCTGGGTTTTGTTTATATTCATATTCTTCTTGATGGGTTCTTTTCTATTCTTTCGAATTTTTTAGTTTTATGGGTATATACAATTGATTCATTCCATTGAAGATAAGTGGGAGGGGTTTACTAGGGTGTTTATTCGATATACGAATTTTGTGTTGCTAAACGGATTTTTGGTTCGTATAAGCTAATTTTCTTCGTTGATAGAGGAAATGGCTGGATCGGACGAGAACGAATTGGGGGTTATTGGGCTGGCTAATTTACAAGGTAATCCGAATACTATGACAAATTTGGTTTGACCTTGTAAAATTTTTGTTACTAAACCCTAATTTGAGGATTTTCTTTGGTTAATGTTGTGGGATTAAAAAAGGGGGATTACTCGGCGGAGTTGGGAAATTCACGATGGGCATGGGTCAGAACAGGAGGGCGTTGAGCGACATTGACCGCAATGTGACTGATGCTCCTGGGTGCCCTTGTGCAGTCAACAAGAGAGGCTGTTCAAGGTAATTGCTGCTTTAACTCTAGTATTTTTTTGATGCGTCTCTACAGAGTATTTACTCTCTCTTTTTTTTTTTCTTGAAACTTAATCAAGTGGGTCTAGTAGTTGCATTACACACATCGCAATCAAACTTTCTTAAGTTTTACCCCTTCTTTTCTTTTAATGCATTTTGAATAAACAAGTTTTGCGGATTCAAATCATAATATGCTTTCCTACATTTTCCAGAAACCAAAAGGATAGTCTAAATAAGGTTATTTGTCGTCCAATGCATGCTGTCAGTGATAAAAATCCATCAATTCCGGTGAATCGACGAATCACTAGGTTAGATTTTTTTTTCCATTTTCTTTATTGTTCTTGGATTTGCATAGATTTCTTAATGTTAAGGCTCTTTGGTTTAAACTTTTGCTGTTTATTTAGGAAGCTTGCCTCCCAGTTGGCTAACAAGGAGCATCTGTTAATTAAGGTATCTTTTTGTAAAATTAGAAAACAACTAGGTTTAGTGGTACGTAATTGTGGATGTTAGGATGACATATTTTTAAATTTCCTGACAGGAAACTACCGAACCTGTCGATACGGTCCCAAATCCAATTGAGTCTGAAGATTGCAGCTTAACAGATGTGGAAGGCTACAAGATGGACAGCGACTTTCCAGTACCAATGTTTGTGCAACACACGGAATCATTACTGGAGGAAGTTGATCACATGGTAATTGCTCTACCCATGTCCTTCAAGAATTGGTGCTGAATTTGCCATGTTGCATTAATGTTTCATTTTCTTTCAGGAGGAAGTGGAAATGGAAGATATAGCAGAAGAGTCTGTTATAGACATAGACAGCTGCGATAAGAAGAATCCACTCGCAGTTTCGGAATACGTCGACGATATATATGCCTACTACAAGAGAGTTGAGGTGGTTAACATTTCCCATGCCAGTATTGAAATTTTCGTACCTCTTCATTAAATTTTTCTGTTTATGCTGTTGAACATATAGCATTTAAGTGTTTTTTCGGTTGTGGAAATCGGCTTTCTATTGAAACTACCTATGAGGCCTTCTTTTAGTGGATTACAAGAAAATGAGTATCTACTAGTTGGGTTGATGAATGACTGTTGATTGATTGACATGTAAATGAATAGGAGCAGAAGGTAACTACATTTTTATTTATTTATCTATTAATGGCTAAGGTAAGTAACTAAACTAAATTGATATGTTTCTCAGAGTTCAAGCTGTGTTCCACCAAACTATATGGCAAACCAATCAGATATTAATGAGAAGATGAGAGGTATTTTGATTGACTGGCTGATAGAGGTACTTAAATTGTTGTTTTCATGATGTGGCTGTATCCAGTGAAATCTTCCTGCGTGGAATTCTCTGACCATTTAGGTTAAATTACAGGTCCACTACAAGTTTGAATTAATGGAGGAGACATTGTATCTTACTGTCAACCTGATTGATAGATTCTTAGCAGTTCAACCAGTTTTAAGGAAGAAACTACAGCTGGTTGGGGTTACGGCCCTGCTTCTAGCTTGCAAATATGAAGAGGTTTCAGTTCCTGTCGTGGAGGATCTCATTCTCATTTCTGATAAGGCGTACAGTAGAAAAGAAGTGCTTGAGATGGTAATGTACTTATTGAAAGGATATTACGTGTGGGATTCGTTTTTCATATGTACATATTCAGGAAATGTAATGCATTTTTTATGCTTGCAGGAGAAGCTAATGATCAATACTCTGCAATTCAATCTATCAGTTCCCACGCCGTATGTGTTTATGAGAAGATTTCTCAAAGCCGCTCAATCGGACAAGAAGGTTTATTAAGTCAATATATATATATACATGAATCAAAATGTTTTAACGGACTCGTCGAACGATTCTAACTACATTTTATCGTTACATTCATCCAGCTTGAGCTTCTATCATTCTTCATGATAGAGCTGTGCCTGGTCGAGTATCAAATGCTCAAGTTCCCCCCTTCTTTGTTAGCTGCTGCTGCGATTTACACTGCTCAAATTGCTATGTATGGCTTTAAGCAGTGGAGCAAGACGAGTGAGTGCCACAGCGGCTATTCCCAGGAGCAGCTCTTGTAAGTTAGTTGTTTCTGCATTTGTTAAATTAGCATAAGATGTTTCACACATTGTTTTACGTTCCCTTTGGCTAGAAAATGTTAAGTCTCGTTTAAATGACCGGCATTTGTTTATTGGGTCGCAGAGAATGCTCGAGGCTAATGGTTACTTTCCATCAGAAAGCCGGGACAGGGAAGCTCACAGGTGTTCACAGGAAGTACAGTACATCTAGATTTGGGTATGCGGCAAAAGTGGGACCAGCTGATTTTCTCTTGGAGGGCTGGAGCTGAGAGTGACTATGCGTCAACTACAATGTGACTCCTTTAACTATGCAAAAGTAGGGTTGGGGTATATATATAATTAAGCCAACATAAGTTGCCCTCAGTTGGGAGTTTTTTCAGACTATGCTTAGTTTGATGATAATTGCTTTCTTTCACTATAGGAGTCTTTTTCTCTCTTAGCTTTTCTATGAAATGGAGAAGGGGCTGTTTTTCTTTTTCTTCAAATTTTCCCTGGAAAATAATTGGATTTCTCTTTGTTTTCTTGTTCTCAACAGGTAAATAATTATGGATAAAACATCTCTTTCTTTTTTGTGTGTTTTCTTTACCATGTCTAATCATTTGTATGCAGTATAAAATTGTCTGATCACGTTTTATCCGCAGAATAATAATAATATTTTGGAAATGTTGTTGCGTTTACGCTGTTATTTGAAACACCGAACCAGCACTATGTGGTTGACTAGAAATGACGGCAAGTCAAATATAAAACGACATGTCGGCATGTCGTTTAGCGTACTTGTGTCGTACAAATGGCACGTCGTCGCTAGACTTAATGGACTCTCTCTCTCCCTTCCTCTCTGTCTTTTGACTACAAAATTTGGCCAGAAACACAGTGTTGTTTAAAACAAAAGACAGCAAAAATCTTGAGATAAACGAATTGTCGTTTGACATTTTTTGGGCCGACAAAAGAAACCTTGGACTCTGGAGCAGATGAAAAAATCTAGACCCCAGTTACGTCCCTCCGCCACCTGTGTGAACCAGTGCCGGTGCAAGTCACGGACCGTTTATAGCCATATAATTTTATTTCTATAACAGCCGTATAATTTTCTTAATAATTTACCTAAATAAGCTTTAAAATATCTGATAATATTGACTTAAAAAAAAGAGAGAGAGAGGAAGAAATCTGCGAATTTAATTCACACTATCTGGTCCTTTCGCTATCAGATCATCCAGTCCAACCCCAAGTAGAAAACAGAGAGGGTCCCATGAATATTGAACCAGGTACCATGAAAATTTTTCATTTTTAATGAATTAATGAAGTTCTATTTTTTTTTTTTTTTGCAAAAGGATTTTTTGGCTGTTACCATCCATAGTGATGGCCGTTATTTGTCATTTGTTGGGATTTTTTTTTGGCGCTTGACGTGAGGTTTCCTTTAGGCTCTTTGTTGGGTCTTGTACCGGATAAGATTGTGGCGTAGGATTGATAGTGATTTCAGGTTGAGATTTATGGTTTCTAGTGGTTCAGGATTGGACTTCCGCGTCAAGTTGGGTTGTGAAAGCTTGTCTTCTTCTACCAAGTTCTGGGTTATTCTTTCTTTTGATTGAGATATTTAAGCTGTCATGATTTCCTATTCAACCCAAAACGCTTATGTAGAGTCTCTTCCTTGTAGATATAGTATTCCTTTGATTCAACCAAAAAAATTTCGTCTTCTTTGTGTGTTTTTGATTGATCAAGGAGGATGATTTTGTACAAGTTGCTCGATTTTAAGAGCCAGTTATTTTGTAATTATAGTTGTTTTTGCGTTGCCTAAAAGGGTCTTTGCTTGATATTTTGTTCAGTGAGTCAAGGTGGTGTCTTTTTCAGCGTGCGGTGCTCTATGAAAGGGCAGTTTATTTTGAAGTAGTGACAACTTGGGCTTGTCCCAGCGAGAGATTATGGAGAAGAAAGAGAGAGAGTTTCTAACCGTGCCACCCTTTGAGTGTGCTTGGCCAAAGGATTTGAAGTTCAGGGAAGCCGGCCGTGGTTGCGTGGCTTTCGAAGCTTTTGCCCGCAATGATGTCACGTTGGTCTTCCGGGAGAATGTGGGTAGTCAACATTACCATTACAAAAGAGATAATAGTCCTCATTATACCGTTATATTGGGTAGTCATAGGAATAGGAGGTTGAAGATTGAGGTGGATGGAAAAGCTGTTGTGGTTGTGGAGGGAGTTGGGTTATGTTGTTCTTCGGCGTTTCAGAGTTACTGGATTAGTATCTATGATGGGTTGATTAGCATTGGTAAGGGAAGATACCCTTTTCAGAATATTGTCTTTCAATGGTTAGACACTAAACCAAATTGTAGTGTTCGTTATGTTGGGCTTAGTAGCTGGGATAAACATGTTGGTTATAGGAATGTCAATGTACTGCCATTAATGCACAACCATTTATCTCTGTGGAAACGTGTGGATTATGGTGACTCTGTACGTGAGGAGTATCGCGAAGAGGAGTTGGAAGATGAGCTTACAGCTTATGAGAAATGGGGACTTGAGAACTTTTTAGAGAGTTGGGAACTGTCTGATGCCTCTTTTATTGTTGGCATGGAGGAAAGGCCCGTTCCTGCTCACAAGGTTATCTTGGCATCATCTGGTAATTTCCCTTTAAGTTCATCGGAAGATGTTATAGAGGTTAAGGGGGTAAGTTATTCTGTTCTGCGCTCGCTTCTTGAATTCATCTACACGGGCCGGACCCAGGTACACTTTTGTCTTTTTCAAATACTCTGGGATTCATACTTCGGATTTCTCTTAGCTTATTTTACTTTTAAGTATAGACAGATTTTCATAAGCAATCCAAATGCTAATTCATTCAGAGCTTTGATTTGTTTATGCATGTTATATCATGTGTTGAGAGGGGAAAATAATTTCGGACTCGTCAAGTTCTAAAATAGTGCTTTTTGCTCTGATGCAGATTCAAGAGTCCCAGCTTTCTCCACTGATGATTCTAAGCTTGCAATTTGAAGTAGAGACATTGGTAAGGCAATGTGAGGAGACCATGGAACGGCTTAAACTAAATGAAAAGTTATTTGATTCGAGCAAGACTGTGGAATTATCATATCCTAGCACTTCGCCACATTGCTGCAGAGCCTTTCCTTTTGGGCTTCCTGTTGATAGGCGGAGGCTTAAACAACTGCATTTAACTGGCGAGTACAGTGATGTAAACATATATATGGAAGGAGGCGGCCTTGTTTCTCAGCCACATAAAATTATTCTCAGTTTATGGAGTGTTCCATTTGCGAAAGTGAGCTTACTTAACATTTCCCTTAGTTATGTTTCTCATCTAGCTGTAAAGATTAGGTAATTTTTATAATGAAGTTTCTGAGTTCTACTTGACTGGAACCCTGCCAGAGAAAAAAAAAAAATCTTCAGTTATTTAATTCAAGCCCAAGTAAAAGCAATTATGTTACTTTCGTGAATTGATGCAGAACGATATGATTACCCTCAAAATCTTATAATCCTACTGAGTAAACAGATAAATTATTAAACACATAACTTGACTGCTGTTATAAAATTGACTTACGAGCAGATGTTCACAAATGGAATGAGTGAAACCAATTCCTCGGAGGTTCTTCTAAGAGATGTATCCCCAGAAGTATTCAAGGGTATGCTCGACTTCATGTATAGCGGAGAACTCAATTTGGAAGTTACCATGGAATCTGGTGCCTTGTTACTGCAACTTTTATTATTAGCGGATCAATTTGGAGTCACTCTCCTCCATCAAGAATGCTGCAAGACACTTTTAGAGTGCCTTTCGGAGGTAGTTTTGCCTTTCTTATTACGTCATTTAGTCCAATTTTAGCTGTGATCATATTTTTCTCTCTTTTATACAGTATGCTGCTTGTATGACTAGAATTTAAAGAACGGAGAAGTGACCTGCGGGGTGGGAATTCTGAAAGAAAAGAAGAGATCCGTTTTGAATAATGAACTAAGAAATATTGATACTTCTCGTGTACATATTAAATGCAGGAATGGAGTTCTCGTAGTGGAAGAAGGTCATACTACAGGAATTTTTCTATTATGCACAACTTTTATGGACGAGGAAGCAGACAGTTTTGGCAAAGTAATTGGACTGGTGCATATAGGCTAACCTTTGAACTTTGTTGCAGGACACCGTATGTCCCATACTCCAAGCGGTTTCATCAGTTCAATCATGTAAAATTATTGAAGAAACATGCGAGAGGAACTTTTCCATGCACTTCGACTATTGTACCACTGCAAGCATTGACTTCACCTTGTTAGATGAGACAACTTTTAGCAATATCATCCGGGTAGGTCTGCTATTTTCAAGTTACTAGAAGCTTAAGGCTATAACAGATTACATTAAAAATGGAAAAGAAAAATAGAAGAGTATAAGCTGTTAAATACCTTTACTCAGGCAAGTATAAAACAAAAAGTGGGAATGAGGGGAATTGGAGTGCAAGCCAAAGAAAATAAAGCAAAGGATCTGGAATTAGGAAACATTGAACAATTGGTTTGAAGATGATCACTCCTTGTTTTTTCTCTTATAGTGTACTTTGGTCTTGCAGCATCCAGATTTGACTGTGACATCTGAAGAAAAAGTTGTTGATGCAATCTTAATGTGGGGTATGAAAGCGAAGAACATTTATGGGTGGGAGGTGGTGGATGAGCTGATGATTTATTCCACACCTGAACTTCTTTTTGGGGAGAGACTGCAGTCAGTTTATGACTTATTATCTTTCGTCCGATTTCCAATAATGCCTTCTCCCTTGCTTAAGAAGGTAAGCAAGCTTGATACAACGAGTTATAACTTTTTCTTAGCTACCTGCTGGAGGTGTGAATGCCCTCGGTTGACTTCATAGTGATCTTGCAGTTGGAGAAGAGCAACATTAGCAGGCACATTCCTACTTTTGATTTTCTTGTGAGTCAAACCCTTTTCTCTCTATACAAATCTTGTTAAAATTTATTTATCTATTTATTTTTGCAACGTGGCTATTAAGAAGAAACTTCAATGGATCTTGAAAATTCGATTAATTCTGTTCTACTTGAATACTACAGGTGAAGGAGGCCATCAGTTACATTGAACATGGATTTTCTGGGCCCGAGTTTGAGCAGAAGTAAGTTCGTTGAAATCTAATAAAATTGTAGGGAATTTTTAGAAAGGCAGTGTTCTAACATAATCTCACTTTTGTAGTGTGAGGTTTCGACTTAGGAGATCTAGTTATAAGGAGCTTCAATACCTATGTGATGGGGACAGCAATGGAGTTCTCTATTTTGCGGGCACATCATATGGGGAACATCAGTGGGTTAATCCTGTTCTTGCAAAGGTAGTATTCTCAGTATTTTTCTCGGAAGGATCTTTCCTTCCGTACCTAGTTTTAGACCAATAGATCATTTAAATATGGTTGCTAATCCTTTTGATTTGCTTGTTTCAGACAATCACAATTACAGCTAGCAGCCCCCCTTCTAGATTTACCGACTCCAAAGTATTGGCCTCAAGAACTTATCAGGTATTATGAACTGTAACTTGTAAAAATATTATGATGTTAGTAAGCGCCTCTAAATGGTTAACAAACTAGTTATGGCTACTACAGGGAACATCTTTTGCTGGGCCTCGGATAGAAGATGGACATAGTAGTGCGTGGTGGATGGTTGACATCGGGCCCGATCATCAGGTCCATTCTCTGTTTTCCCTTTTGATTTAACGAAACCAAATGAGAACATTCATAGTAACACTTGTTCTGATCTTTTGTTTTGTTGTTTAAAGACAAATTAAGGTACAGAGCTTCTATAAATGATTTTTAAGAAAATCTTCGTGGTTCTTTCTTTTATTTTTAGAAACAAAAAACAAGGGTAAAAGTTTTACCAATCAAGCCATAAAACTCGTGAGGTTTCTAATAAAGCGCCTGACATATTGATACAGCTTATGTGTAACTACTACACCTTAAGGCAGGACGGATCCAGGGCTTACATGAGATGTTGGATTATTCAGGTATCGATAGATATGACTTCAAAACGTTCCCGAGTCGATCGTTATCATCTCAAAAAGTTTCTTATTTATTTACATTTATGTCATTAATTCAAGTAGCGTTACATTTTCTACTGAGTGAACTTGCACTTGTTACTTTCAGGGATCTTTGGATGGAAAAACGTGGACAAATCTGAGAATTCATGAGAATGATCAAACGGTGTGCAAGCCTGGGCAGTTTGCATCATGGCCCGTAGTAGGACCAAATGCTCTGCGTCCCTCTAGGTTTTTTAGGGTTGTTCTGACGGGACCTACAACGGATGTCTCCAATCCCTTCAACCTCTGCATTTGCTTTTTGGAGCTCTATGGCCATTTTCACTAGTAATTTAACTCATGTTTTTCTTGCATCCTGTACATCTTGTTGTAAGTTTTTTCAAATGGAAATTATATTAACGAGCAAATTCTTCTTCCTATCTCAACATGTTACGCTCACAAAGGAATACCATTTGATAAGTAATGATGTATAGTAGATCAATGCCATGGCCATTCCTAGTGCTCATCTCATCGATATCGATATGTCTGTCTTTCAGTAGATATTTCTAATTAATAAATTGAGTTCTACCTAAATTTCTCAATTATAGTTATGATATTATAATTAATCAGTCTCAATTATACTTACTGGTAATTGCTCTATAGTATATTATTTTGCGGGCACCAGTAGTTGCCCTATAGTATATTATTTTGTATGGTGTCTTCACTTCCACGCAAGTGCGACACTAACGTGTATTTGTATCGAAAACGAAAACGCACAGAAAGGAAGCGAATCAATTTTTGAAGGCCTGCTTAGTTTTCAAATTCCACTTCATTCCACTATTATACCGTCGTCTATCCGCATTAGTGGAAGAAAATAGGGCCTCCCAGTGAACGAAAAGAAAAACGCTTAGATTGCAATGGATAGAGGAAAATTCTCCTCTCTCTCTCTCTCTCTCTCTCTCTCTCTCTCTCCAACAGCAACATTGACGAAAAGGACACAAAGTACGTAATTACGAATGGAAGAGACCATTAATAAAACGGCAGAGAGACGAACTCCTCGTTGTAAATCAATAAAAGAAACTACATTAAATATCAGATACAATTTAAGAGTCAAAAGATTTACCATCCAAAAACATGCATACAAATAGAGAGCATCCCGTCAAGATTCATTTTATACTACTTTCTCACTCCCAAGTGAACTAGGGCCAAACTTTTTCCTGATGGTACCGATCAAACAGATCCTCAACTGAAGGAATACTCCAGGGAGGATTATTACCTCCGTACAGGTGGTACAACGCCTCTACCAGGAGCTCCACGGCCAGCAGCTTGAGCCTGAACGACGGACAATATCCAACATAGTCAGGTAAAATCGATACATAGGACTCTTGCGTTCAAGCTACTACAAGTCTTTGATACGACAACTTAGAAACTAAAAACATGCATCTATGGTGTATGTGTCCGTGCAACAAGGCATCAGAATCTCTATTCTGTTTGTCTTCATAGTCTATACTCAAATTGCAACACAGAGGTGTCATTTGCAAGTGTTACAGTCAGTACAGTTAATTTTCATTTTTTTTAATGTCACAAATAGACATGCTGTAGTTTATAGATAACAGAAACACACAACAAAGTCAAATGTGAAAAACATACTTTAGCCCGCATTGCGACAGCTCTGCCCCTTCCAACTCCAAGTGATGCCCCCTTACCCTTCAAGAAGTTCAGAAAATATTTGGTCAGCAACAACAAGAATATGAATAACATAATCATTTGCAAAAGAAAACAATAGAAGTGATACCTTGATTCTGGCATCTAGACGCTTGAACATTGGAGCATTCTTTAGCATGTCTGGTATCACCATAAACCTGTCAAAGATTCAAATCACATTTTTTCAAAGGCTGATGTAAATTTGCTGCTGGAAGTACAGGTGTATTAAATAAATATAATGTGTGGATATTACAACTGGAAATATAGTAATTTATATACCTAACTTTGCTGCCTCGAATGAATACGTGCTCAAGCAGCGAAACCTTTCCATCCTGTGAACAATTATACCAATTTTAATACGAAACAAATAAGCAACGAATCTTAGTAAGAAACAAGTTTATTCAAGCAGAAGGAATGCCTCCAAACATCGAACCACCCATACGCACAAAAGAGTAACCGTTTTCTCTTCTACTCTCTAAATTATGATTACAAGTCCATATATATAAGTAGATCTTACACACCTTGGAAAGAGAAGCTGAGTTAACAGACAGAGAAATTAAAGTTTGTATTTATACAAATGCACATCCCTATTCCAAAGATAACCATGCAATTTTGATTGAAACATTTTAGGAATATATGCATTAGTTCACAATTTTAGGCAAAATTTTCAATTTCGGACTTAAGAGAACCTACACCTCCCTTATGCAGTACCGAAAAAATAAACGAAGCAATGATTCATTCCAATAACAATAATAATGCTTCTTATACAGTGAGCACTATTGTTCCCGGTCGAGGAAACACTCAAAACCCTAAACCAAAAAGCTTCATATATGTCCAATACAAAAACCGAAATTCAACATTAAGTTTCTTTACATTTATCTCGTTCTCTTCATCTCAGGCAGATTTGGCCGGGGTTACAGTCACACAGAAATTAGGGGGGAAAAAAAAGAAACAAGGAAAAACAAACAGGGTTGGACATGACATCAAAATTGCTGAAATTAGGGTTTAATAAGCTCAAGTTCTAGGGCTTTCAAGAGATTTGGCTGCCAAATTTACAATTAAAGCCATCAGATCCAGATAAAGTTGTAATGTGATCTCACGGAAAAGCAACTTTACTACCAACCTAGGGTTTTAGCGACCAAAATTGAAGACCGAAAAACGAGAATCCGCAGAGAAAAAGATAAAAGAGAGAACCCAAAATGGATGAAGAATGAAGGTACCTTGGCAGTGTAAGTGATGTTCTCGAGCTGGCAGTTCCAGTTATCCTCGCACTCCAACATGCTTCCTCTGTAGAGCTCACCACTCTTGAGCTCCACCGTCACGACGTGCCCTGCCGCTTCGTGGAGAAGCTTTACTGGTATTCCTAAACTCCTGCTCATGGCTTCTCTTCTTCTTCTTCTTCTTCTTCTTCTTCTTCTTTTCTCTCTTTCGTTCCTTCTCTCTGTCTCTGCAAAAACCCTAATAATGAAGCCTAAACCTTTTGCACCAACTTCGCCCCCTGAGGATCGAAAATTAACACCAATATAGGCGGCCGCGGCATCCCCACGGAGGGTGTTTTCGTAATTTGGACCATAATGTTTTTCCTTTTCAACCACATGTCGTTTCCGGCTTTAAACGACTACAAACGTCGTTCAGAGCGGCGAGGCGTGTTCTCAATGTGCATCTCGTTTTTTTTTTCAGGGATAATATCTTTCCCCACGGCTTTTAGTTTTTTAGGGGAAAAAAAAAAACTCATCATTTTTCATTTTCTATCAAATCTAACCGGATTCACATGTAGAATTAGAATTGAGGTATAAAAATATTACAAAAATATCTTTATTCTTTAAAATTCTATATCGAGATCCATAAAAACATTTAGAAGGTTAACATTTAGATAAAAAAAATAATATGTAATCTCTTAAAATCAAGCAATAATCACTTTAAAACATTTTTTTTTTGAATTATACTATCTGATTTTAAAAGTTAAAAACGAATGTTTTTAACAATTTTAATTATAATTTTGACTATTAATGATCCGATAAGATTTGATAAAAAAATATAAATATAATATTTTCTTTGATATTAGTGAAAAACATGAGTTTTTTTTTTATATAAAAGACTATGAGTTTTCTTTTAATAAAAAGACTAAAAATCATTAGTTTTTGTTTTGTTGATATTATTCCTAAAATTACATGTGGTTTTATGGTAATAAAAACAATAAATGCTACAAAGATAGTGACGACTGATTTTTCGTTGTTCTTTTTTGTAAGAAGAGATTTATTTATTTATTTGTAGAGAGGTAAAGGTTATAAACGTGCATGTCTGTTTCTCCTTATTATACAATAAACTACGTGTCGTTATTTTAACTTATACGGGATAAAAACTTTAATAAACGACGTATAGTTTATTGTTTTATGACCCAATGGACTTTCAAACAATTATTCTAACTTTAGAATAAGTAAAAAATAATAATACTATCAAAATTAAAAAAAATTAAAAAAATTATATTAATTTTAATAGAAAATATTATTATATTTCTTTTATTAAAAATGGTAAAAATAAATTATTAATATGTTTTTTTTTTCAAGTTCATCAAATGATGATAAAATCGATAAAAGCATGACATCAGATAAAACAACGTAGAACATGTCATTAGATAAAACGACGCAAAGCATGTCATATTGACCGAAATGATAGCTTCGCTAGTTTTGAGATTTTTTTTTTTTTTTTGAGTTAATAGCACAAATGGTCTCTAAAGTATCCCGTGTCAATTTGATTATTTAAATTTTAATTATACTGATCAAACTCTTAAATATTCTGATTTATAAGAATTTAGTAGAATTTAGTTTCTGAATTATTAAATTACAACTTATCGTTAAATTTTTAACTAAACATACGTGGTGGTGTTTAAAAGTTAATTTAGTAATTTAAAGCATAAAAATAAATAATCATAAATTTTTTTTTAAAATTTAAAATCCTAAAAATCCTTAAAAAATACAAAAAATACATATCTCATCCTCTCGAAATCTTTTTATTCAGTTTATTTTTTTTAAATATTACAACATGCTTTTTATGTGTATTTTTTTTTAAAAAAAATTTAACAACAAATTATAATTTAAACAATACATGAACCAACCAAATTATTAGGAATCCAGAAATTTATTTATTAGCACACTTTAGATACTTGAGAGGGACCAATTATGCCATAATTTTTTAAAAAAAATAATTTCAGACAAGGTTTTCGGAGGTTCTCCAACTGGAAGAAAACCACTTTTAGTATTTAATATATTTTTTCCAGTATCCTTGAAGCGAGGACTCCCCTCGTTCGTCGATTGTCCAGAGCATCAAAATTAATATTATTAGTTTTTTTGTCTTTATTTTCATGATGGATAAAGTGAAAAAAAAAAAAAAATGAATCCTTTAATTGACGATTGTGAAGTATCTTCACATCATTTTCTTGTTTAGATCTTTGCGGTAACGTGGTACGTGGACGCATATGCTTTGAATGGATGCGGAGGCAATCAAATCCAACTAAGAAGATTATAAAATAGAGAAAAAAAAAAAAAGAAAAAAAAGAAGAAAAAAGAACGAAGAGGTGGAATGGAGAAAGCAAAGCAAAAGCAGTCGGTGAGCGTGGTTTTCCCTCCGTACAATGGGGATCCCATTCCCATCCGAGCAACCGACGGCTCAGATGTTTCACGACCACCACCACTCTCCTTTCTCATTGGGCATCTCACTCTCACTCTCACAACTCCCTCCAATTATTTCTCTATTAGTAACTAAACCAAAATTTGGGTTCAAATTTCCATCAAAATTTGATATATATTTTTTTTTTGACAGACTTAATATAAAAACACACACACACTGAAAGATGATGATGCAGCGAGACTAAGCTGGGCTTGGCCATCATGTTTACTTCTTCCCCTCTTCTTCTCCCCACACCCTCTTTTGGGTCTTCCTCATTTTTCTCAACCAAGGTCTCTCTGCTTCTCATATGTATATATATATATATATATATAGAACAATTACACGCGTGCATTAAATTTATATACATTAAATTTGTATTTCAGTATGGTCCACTAAGAATCTCAACGCTTGAATTTTAGGAACTTAAAAAGTCTTTCAGGTATTGAGAGTATACATACATTGTAATTTATGTTATGTAAATCTAAGAATCGTATATGATCATTTTTGCAGGATGCTATACACAACCGGCTCTTTGCTAAACGACAGCCAGGAGTGGTGACCTTTGGATCTCAGCCCTTGCTGGTGTACCGCGGACTCGTATTCCCATCAATAATAAGTTCTTCAAGATGTGGGAAGGTATATTCGAGGTTCTCAGCCTAAGCTAGGGAATTAGAGCTATTTTTTGGGTCTGATTATGCATTTGTTGGAATTGTGGAGACATGTGTTGAATCTTAATTGAAAACACCGGAGCAAGCAAACCCTGTTTCGAATCTTCGCATATTAGTTTGTGTTTCCTTAATTGACTGTCAATAAATTGGAATTAAGATTTGGAACAATGGAGTGCACAACATGATTCTTTAACATCACTCTTTCCCAAATATTGAAAAAGCAATGTCTTCGTGAGTGGGAAACAGAAGGTTATTGGATTATTCGTGTGTTGCCCTCGACATATTTATTCCTGATGATTCTTAGTTTCAGGTGGAGCGTTGTTCTTATAGTTCAGCAGTTTTAACAGACGACAACTCAACAATAACTGCACCGGACGAAGAAATGGAACGTATTGGTATCTTGAGCACTGATCCAGGGTTGGGGCAACACAAAGACCACTTCAAATATAGACTAGGCAGATTTGCAGATCAGATAAAGCTTTTTGACGAACATGAAGGAGGGCTTGAGGAATTTGCAAGAGGTGATTTTCTTTTTATTTTTTTTTTTCTTCTTCAAAGAAGTAGGAGTATATGCGTACACTGGTTAAAGCACACTTCATGTTCGTTTTGTGTGTGTAGGTTATTTGAAATTTGGATTTAACAGAGAAGAAGGTGGCATTGTGTACCATGAATGGGCCCCTGCTGCTCAGTAGGTTTCTGAGCTTCAAATTTCGGGTGTTTCATACTCTATGACCCATATTTCTTAATAAACATGTTTTTTTAAATATAGGGAAGCACAACTTATTGGTGACTTTAATGGATGGGATGGTTCCAACCACAAAATGGAGAAGAATCAATTTGGAGTTTGGAGTATCAAGCTTCCTGATTCTGGTGGAAATCTGGCCATTCCTCATAATTCATGTGTAAAGTTTCGGTTCAAGCACGGTGATGGAGTTTGGGTGGATCGCATCCCTGCTTGGATTAAATACGCCACTGTTGACCCAACAAGTTTTGGAGCACCATATGATGGTGTATATTGGGATCCACCCTCATCGGAAAGGTACTAGTTATTGCTATTTTTGTTGTCCTAAGTTGCATAAGTTGAATTTCTTGTTCATAATGGAATAAGTTGTTTAAAAGGTGATGCTCTGAGGTTCTACAATTGTGGCATGCATAGTCTCTTAGAGGCAAGTTGTTGCATAGTCAAAGTCCAGAAGTTAGAAATCTGGTTAATATTTACTGTTTCTTGAATTTGTTTTCTCAATTTAAGGGTCTCTTTATAGTTGAGATGGTAATATGGTAATAGCTTTTTGAAAAAATAAATTAATTTTTTCTTGCTAACCTTGCAGATATCACTTTAAACATCCTCGTCCTCCAAAACCTGCTGCTCCACGAATATACGAGGCTCATGTTGGAATGAGTAGCTCAGAACCGGTTATTAATTCATATAGAGAATTTGCTGACAATGTGTTGCCTCGTATACGAGCAAACAATTATAACACAGTCCAACTGATGGCGGTGATGGAGCATTCCTATTATGCATCATTTGGCTATCATGTTACAAACTTTTTTGCTGTGAGTAGTAGATCTGGAACCCCGGAGGACTTAAAATATCTGATCGACAAAGCCCATAGCCTTGGTTTGCGGGTTTTAATGGATGTTGTTCACAGCCATGCGAGTAACAATGTCACTGATGGCCTCAATGGCTTTGATGTTGGTCAAAGCTCACAGGATTCCTACTTCCACAGTGGAGAACGAGGCTACCACAAATTATGGGATAGCAGACTTTTTAATTATGCTAATTGGGAAGTCCTCCGATTCCTTCTATCCAACTTGAGGTGGTGGCTTGAGGAGTTTAAATTTGATGGATTTCGATTCGATGGAGTTACTTCAATGTTGTATCATCATCACGGGATCAACATGGCCTTTACTGGAGACTACTATGAGTATTTTAGTGAGGCCACAGACGTAGATGCCATTGTATACTTGATGCTGGCAAATCGTCTCGTTCATAGCATCTTCCCAGATGCAACGGTAATTGCAGAAGATGTCTCTGGTATGCCTGCTCTTGGTCGGCCTGTCTCTGAGGGGGGTGTTGGCTTTGACTACCGGTTGGCAATGGCCATCCCTGATAAGTGGATTGATTATTTGAAGAACAAGAGTGATATAGAGTGGTCAATGAAGGATATTTCACGGAGCTTGACAAATAGGAGATATAACGAGAAGTGTATATCTTATGCTGAAAGTCATGACCAGGTGTGGTGTTTTGTTGATATTAGGAACTAATATCGCTTTCTCTTGGTTATTTGCAAGTTTTCTTGGCTAGTAAATTTCTTCAAATTTTATCCCTACCGTGCAGTCAATTGTGGGTGACAAGACTATTGCTTTTCTTCTGATGGATAAAGAAATGTATTCTGGCATGTCTTCTCTGACAGAAGCTACTCCTACTATCGAGAGAGGGATAGCACTACACAAGGTTTGTCTCTGCTAAATTATAAGAACAGCTCTTGGCATATTGTTCTCTAGTTCATCAGTGAACTGGTTTATTCACATTCTATAGCTATCTTTCTCAACCATAGGTCATTGTTTGTCATATCTATATAAGCAATGAGCATGTATCGAAATTCCTTTGTCGTTTTAGCTTTGCTGGGGCACGGTATAATCTGTTCTTTGACAGTCTTTCTAAACTTTCAAACTCCCTTTTGTTTACTTATTTTCTCCTTGTCTACTTTTTGGCAGATGATACACTTTATAACTATGGCGTTAGGAGGAGAAGGCTATCTTAATTTCATGGGAAATGAAGTGAGCATTCTGGTTTATTTTCCTGTTTTCTAAACTTTTGGCACAAAACTACAGGTGGACTTGGACTATTGTATATTGAATGGCTTACCCATATTGGATGCTTTGTTATTGTTAGCACTCAAATCTTTTTTTTCTTAAAATATAGAAGAGTATAGCATGGCTTACACATTTGGTCTGTTCTAATTATAAGCTAATACAAACATACATACAGATGTAATTAACAAGTACCAGATGAGAAAAATATGCTTTGTCACGTGTGTTGAAAGGACTTTAAAAGCAAAGAGCATTTCAACTTTTTGCAAGCAAGTTGCCCATTGGACTTTTGTCTCTTCTAATGATAACAATTATATAGAACCTTAATGTCTGTCTCTCTTTCTTTAGTTTGGCCATCCTGAGTGGATTGACTTCCCTAGAGAAGGAAATGGGTGGAGTTACGAAAAGTGCAGACGCCAGTGGAACCTGGTGGACACAGAGCATTTGCGATATAAGGTTCTTTGATGTACTATTTTGCTTATTTAGTTTATATGCAGTCACTTACTATTGATCAAATTATCATCTCTATTCTTCTTCTCCTACACTTGGAACTTGTCCAGCTTATGAATGCGTTTGACAGAGAGATGAATTTGCTAGATGAGAAATTTCCGTTTCTGTCATCAGCGAAACAGATAGTGAGCAGCACACATGAAGAAGACAAGGTAAGACGCTTTTCATAGTCTACTTTTTTTTTTCTATGTATGTTTAAATTTTTCCAAGTGGGATAATGTCTCTATTTCTCATATCCAGATCAGGCTGCAACTGCTTAACTTTGACTATGGTCTATAACGTATTTCAGTTCTGAAAAGTTTTAAGTAATTTCCTTGAAACATTAGTTACTTTTGCAAATTGCAGGTCATCGTCTTTGAGCGTGGAGATCTGGTTTTCGTGTTCAATTTTCATCCAGAAAATTCATATGATGGGTGAGCTTTGCTTTTTTCTTTTTGAAAAGATCTTAGCTAGAGTTAACTTTTTGAGTGACTTTCGATTTGAAATATTTAGGTACAAGGTTGGGTGCGACTTGCCTGGGAAGTACAGAGTTGCACTTGACAGTGATGGTTGGGAATTTGGAGGACATGGAAGAGTAAGAAAGAAAACTGTTTCTCCCATGGTATTAAGCATGTCTGTCTAAGTGTAGTAAGCTAAAGATACATTTTCTACTCTGTGGCACTGGCAGGTGGGCCATGACGTAGACCATTTCACCTCCCCAGAAGGAATACCGGGTGTCCCTGAAACGAACTTCAACAACCGTCCCAACTCCTTCAAAGTACTCTCGCCCTCTCGCACCTGTGTGGTATGTCTTTTGTTCTCTTCTTATTATTTCTTTCATCGTGTCAATTATAATATGCAAATATCACATTGTGATGGTGTGATCATAATTAAATGGTTGCATACTCGAATTGTTATTCACCGTCTCAAAGCGACAAATCTAATCTTCTTTTTTCTTTGTTTCTCTTTCCTGTTTGTGATGAATATTTAAAGGTTTACTATAGAGTAGATGAAAGTGAAGAGGGAAACAATCGAAGCAATGTCAGCCAAAACTATGAGACAACGGAAAACAATGCAAGCAATGTCAGCCAAAATGATGAGACAACGGCAAACAATGCAAGCAATGTCAGCCAAAACGATGAGACAACGGCAAACAATGCAAGCAATGTCAGCCAAAACGATGAGACAACGGCAAACAATGCAAGCTTTGTCAGCCAAAACGATGAGACAACTGCAGCGATAGAGGATGTAAGCGAGCAGGACAACATCGAAGAATCAGCTTCTTTGGAAGATGATGATGTTGTTGGTCCAAGCGAGACTCAGAAGGATTTGGAACTAGAAGAAACGAAGAAAAGATTATCCGTTGAGTAGTTGGTTCTTTTATTGTCGAGGTGGTAGAGAGGAGAGTAAGAATAAGTAACATGAATCTTCTGAGCTGTAGATTGGAGTATTTCACCATATTTAGTAGCTTTTCTTTTCTGTAATACTGTAAGTTCGTTACGTAGGAGAGAGGTCAGCTTTCGTACGAACAGAATTTTAGGTTTATAACCTTTGGAATTTTGAAGCAGTAGATTTTGTAACAAGTGTCGTCTGATTATATGTACTAGCACGTCCATTATATCACTAGTAAAATAATTTTACGTGCAAAATTATCAATATAGTAATGCTTACCTTCTTTTCTATGACCCGATAAAAAAGCGGATATTCTCTCCCAAACAAAAAATAAATAAATAAACAACGGATAAAATGGCCAACCCCCCACCCCCCACCCCCCAAAAAAAAAAAGAAAAGGAAAATCTAAAAAGCGTTGGGCCCAGCCGGCCCATACAGACCCCGACTTGGGTTGGGTAGTAAGGCCGCCAGCCCAATTAGATTAGATGAGATCTGACAAGAACGACAGTTGACGGTGCACAGAGGCTGAGAGCGGAGCGGAGCAGAGCATAGACGACGACATAGGCAGATAGGGCAAAAGAGGAGACCGAGACCAGCCGGAGAAGGAGACTGAGTTTGGGAAAATGGGAAAGAATGAGAATAAGAATAAATACAGCATAATTGTCCCAACCTACAACGAGCGCCTCAACATCGCTCTCATCGTCTACCTCATCTTCAAGCATCTCAGGTCATCCACCCCACTCTTTTTTTTCCATTTCTATTCTATTTCATTTTTTTCATTTTTTTTTTTTGAATTTTTTCGATTCGAATTATGGGCTTAGGGATGTGGACTTCGAAGTTATCATCGTCGACGATGGCAGCCCTGATGGTACTCAAGATATTGTAATCCAGTTGCAGAAGGTTTACGGCCAAGATCGTATTGTAAGTATGCTTTTGACATTTTTGTACTAGATCATTTTTTATGCTTAACTAATTACAAATCCCTGCTTTTGTCTGTAGCTGTTAAGACCCAGACCTAAGAAGCTTGGCCTAGGTATGTACCTGTTTATGGTTTTTTTTTTTTTTTTTTTTTTTTTACGGAACAATTAATTAAATAGGATGAATTCAGGTGGCCCTTGATGCGATTTTAATTCTTCTGAATTGATTTCAGGGACGGCTTATATTCACGGCCTGAAGCATGCCTCTGGCAATTTTGTTGTAATCATGGATGCCGATTTATCGCACCATGTAAGTTCATTTTTAATATGTCTTGTTCATTCTCAATGTTTGGAGAATCCCGGTGTTTTGTCACTATGTATGTCCTGTTTCTCGTTGCTGGCTGTTCAAGAATTCATTCATTTGCACTTAATAATTGGGATTGGCTTTGGAGTTGTTTTGTTCATTTGGTGTTTTTCTTCTTTCTATGCAGCCAAAGTATTTGCCCAGTTTCATCAAGTAAGTAATATCCGGGTTGTGATTTATCGAAAAATAGAACAGAATTTTTTTAATACACGATTCCTGAGACCTTGTTTTTGCTCATTAGGAAACAATTGGAGACTGGTGCAAGTATAGTTACTGGAACCCGTTATGTTAAAGGCGGGGGTGTGCATGGATGGAATCTTATGCGCAAGCTAACAAGTCGGGGAGCTAATGTTCTTGCACAAACACTTCTATGGCCTGGTGTATCAGATTTGACTGGATCTTTCCGGTACTCCTACTAATTCATGCTATTATGAGATATGGTGCTTCCTCTTTGATGATTTACAGCTAATACTTTTGTTGTTCTATTGAAGGCTTTATAAAAAATCAGTGCTTGAAGACGTTATTAGCTCGTGTGTTAGCAAGGGGTACGTCTTTCAAATGGAGATGATAGTTCGGGCTTCTAGAAAAGGCTACCATATTGAAGAGGTAGATTTGCATTTTTGAATTGCTATGGTTTGTGGTTGCATTTGACGACTCTATGACCTTGAGTCCCTTTTTTTTTCATCTTTTACCAATGCTTGCTGTTCTTGTGATGTGATTCTTGGGGATTAAGTGTCGAATTTTGTAGTGTTTTTGTTTAGGTGTTTACTGGCTTGTGTTCATTCATATATTCTTATTGTATGTGTTACTTTTACTTATTTGTTTACTTACCATCCATTTGGTTATCTGAGCATTTTATTTTTTAGCATAATGGATACACTCATTAGCTCAATCCCATCAACAATAAAGGATCATAAACGTGTTATCAGGCAAATGTCTTGACCAATTTGGGCGTGTTTTATGTGTCTATTCTTTTAAAAACTGCTTCTGTTGTTTGCTTTCTAATTGCAGTCTATGTTAATGCTCAGAGTATTGATGATCTGTGATAGATATTTGGTAACCATGTTATTTACAGAAACCTAATAACATTGCAATCTGGATTTGTTTTCTAATTTGTGACTCTTTTTGTGTTTCCTGATTTTTTTAATGATGGGACTAGATGGTAGTTAGCATGTTCCTGCTGTTGAGTTTTATAAACCATTTTGGGAGTCTACCTTTAACCTTGTGATTGTTAGTCGGTTTAGCAGATTGTAGGGGTCTGTTGCTCGCCGGGTTTAAAACCCATTGTTGAGGGCATAAAGTTATTGTCATTCGTACTTTTGTTGCTTAATTCCACCTTGGTGGTGTTTATGCTTTAGTTAATTATAATTTGTTTTGGCTATTTCACCATATTTATAAAGTATTGCTCATCATCCTTTTGGTTTCATTGATCTGTGCGTGCATCAACAGGTTCCAATTACCTTCGTTGATAGAGTATATGGAAGTTCGAAGCTTGGAGGATCTGAGATTGTTGAATATCTCAAAGGCCTTGCGTATCTGCTGGTTACTACATGAAATGCGTCAAAAATGACAACCCGTAACCCTTTTTTGTTTGTGGAAAGTGTTAACATTCTTTTTCTTCATATTCTAGTTGTATGATTTTTTTTTTTTTAAACCTTATATAATGTCCCATGAATATTTACTGACTAACAGTGATACAGAAGCTTTGAATTTCTTGTCTATGGACTTTTCATTTCTGATAGCAGGTTGTTTCATGGTTTGGCCTCACTGTAAATTGCCGTATTTTTCTTTTCCTGATAGACGACGGGGAATTTAGCCTTGTCATGGACCGTGGTTATCATTGTTATGCTGTCTTCTTTTTGTTGTTAGTGGATCGTTTTTATGTTTAATTCACAAAGATTGTAAGATCCATAACACCTGTGTCAGGCTTATATATATATATATATATTAATTTGATTAATAAAAATTTGTCATATATATTTTTTTTATGATAAAAAATAAAAAAAATAACATTAATAATACATGTTTTTTAATTTAAATCATTGTTAGACAAGGAAGAATGGTAAAATAAAAAAATAGCTGCTGGATTGAGATATATATATATCTTTCTTTGCATCTCTACTCGATCCAACGTTCTGCCGACTTTGGTAATTTAGCAAGCCACAATTTAGTTTTAAGGGGCATCTCAGCGAGGAGAACGCTAACTAGAAAAAAACAATGACTGAAATCCAACCAGGACATTAGAAGCAGAACCTTATACATTAACTTCTAACTTCTAAAAGCCGGACAAGGATGAACCGAACAAACATATCCAACCAAGAAAACCAAAACCAGAACCATATCGATATGAACCCAACAAACAGGCAGAAAATCCTAGGAGTTCAGAGAAGAGAGACATCAACAGATCTCAACACATCTATGATTTCTACTCTATTTATTTATTTATTATTATTATTATTATTATTGCTTAAAAATAATTATTTTCCTTTACTTAACTCTGTGTCAATGAAAATTTTGATTTGTCTTCTGCTTTGAGGCGAATTGCGGAGAGTTAATAATAGCAATCAAACATGAAATCCTTGTAAAATCGACGGATTTTCTTTTTAAAAAGAAAATTGAATAAACAAAAAGTATTTACAATCCACCACCAATACATGACCAAAGAAAAACAAAGTTTAATTCAAGCCTTGATAAAAATATTAGCTGAAACTTTTGCACATACTAAAGAAAATAAACTCAAAGACATTGTTGTTAAACACTTGCACAAAATCTAGTAATAATTCAGGCTTTCGAACTCTTGGAGCTCCGAGCGGATTTCTCAGAGTAAAGAGGCAGAGGAGGTTTCTTATTGTCTTTGCTCATGCTCCGCAACATGTACCTAGGTGTCTCGCTCGTCTTCTCCACAGAATAAGCCGCCGAGATCGATTTCCTCAGACTCCCTAGCTTCTTCGAACTGCTTCTTTTAACAGATTCAACATTGACACCAAGATTATAAGCACTCTTACCCTCCTCCCCTGTTTGACCCTTTTTCCTCCTCAACCTCTCATTCCTCCTGGCAGAGTACTCTTCGTAAAACCTACCCCTTTCGAACAGAGGGCTCGAACTGGCCCTCACGCACTCTGAAAAACCAGCATTGGGAATCTCCTCGTTGCCCAATTCGTCTCGAACCTTCTTCGCCAAAGCCCGCAGCTCGCACGAAATCGTGTGATACTCGGGTCGAACTTCAGATTCTTCGGTTTCCGGCATACGATTCGGTTTCAAGGATTTCGTCAAATAACCTGAAATCAATACCAAAAATCAAACTTCAAAAATTTAAACAAATTTAAAAAAAAAAAAAAAAAAGAGTAATTTAAGGTTTGGATCGGTTCGCTGTACCAACCCATTGGTGTTTGGATCGGGTTTTGTTGGAGGCCCCGGCGGGGTCGAAGCCTGCGGGGCGATTTGGCTAGCGGAGGTTTCTGGACCGATCTCATCTTAGACATTTTGATCAAAAAAACAGAGAGAGAGAGAGAGAGAGAGAGAGAGATTGAGAATTTGGGATGGGAGCGCAAGAAAGAGAGTTGAGGTAATATTCAGAGAAGGATATTATGCCCTTTCGGCGCTGTGGTATTGAGATTTGTGTCAAGGGAGAGTGACTCGACTCGACTCGACTCGATTAGGGCTTTGTTGGTCGTATATGGGGTACAGATACCGTCCGTTTGAACTCACAATATAAAGGGGAGCCTCTCCAACGGTCATATTACTTAATCCGACGGTTCTGATTTATTCAATTTTGAACAGTATTGTTAAGTATGTTTAGCTATTGTAATATAAGAATTTTTTCTTTTTTCTTTTTTTTTTTTTGGTTTTTTGAGGCCAAACAAAATCTGTTGTAACGTAAGATTTGTTTCCGTAATTTCTCATGATTTTCCTGTGCGGTTTTAAAAAGGAAATCTTATTGGATTTTCCGTAATTTCTTTTTTAAAAAAGAAATGAATTTATTTAATAAGCTGCCCTTACAGCTATCTTACTGGATTTGGGGCACATTGGGCCCTTACAGCCCGCTCTAAATAGTAAGGTTGATTACGTTTTAATATGTATTGTCATTTGATTTCTTTTCTTTTTTTAATTTCTTTTTATTTTTTTTGTTCGATTTCAGAGTTGTCCTTGGTATCGGTACTTGTTGTTTTAAACTGTTTGTTTTTGCTCGTTATGTATTTGTATTTGTGGTTTTCTGTTTACGAATGTCAATATTAGAAATTGATTTGTACTTTTTTTTTTTGATATTCCTTCCTCTTTATCGATCTTTGCTTTAACAATATGAGACGTTTGTTTATATCCTTTATAAATTTGAAATATTTGTTTATCCATGTTAAAATTCATCTAAAGGGTGTGGTTTTGTAAAATTTATGTCTCATTAATTTAGCTCTAATTTGTTTTTCGAACACGAGCTTTTCGAAATACGGGACGGCGATTTTAGTCCAAGGCTGAAAGCAGTCCACCTTACAGCTAACATGGGGAAAATTAACCAAATTACTTTCCGTTACAAAATGAAAGAAGTACAAAAATACGGTTATACTTTTTTTTTTTAAAATATGGTACAATTAGGAATATACAACGGGCAAAAACACGGTGGTAATTTTGACAAATTTTATAAAATTCCCTTATTTAAATGGGATGATATCATTTTTATATTATATATTTTGATATTTTATTCGGTTTATATTCTATATTTTTATTATTATCAAAATTGATTTTTTTATTTAAAATATGTTACAAATCACTAATTTATAGCTAATTTATCAATATGGTTATCAGATCAATTTTTATATGATATGTTTTCAATTTCTTAAACTACAACTTGGTAAATTAGTAACCTTAAATTTACGTTATAGTATAAATTTGTAACATATTTCAAAATTAAATGACAATATTGATAATAATTAAAATATAAAATATAATTTAAATAAAATGTCAAAATACATGGAACAAAAGTGATAATATCCTTATTTTTAAAATTAAAATGCAAAAAAACTTGAGTCTCCACTCTTCGTTGTTCATGGCTGGAATCCCATTAGTCCTCTTTTATAATACCGTATTTTTGTTATTCTTTTTAAGTTTCTCGGTAAAACTCTTAAAAGCCCACTAACATATAAAACATAAATAAACTTCCAAAGTAGGATTATTAGATCCCATTAACCTATAAAACATGCAAAAAGTTCTGAATTAGGATTTAAAAAGGAAAACGAAACAGCGACCAATATTCTCTTGATTTGTGTTAAAATTTTATAATTACTACTAATATTTCGAGTACCTGATATTTTTTCAATAGCCGAAATTACTATATTTATTCCCTGGGAAAATAAATATCTAAGATTCAAGAAAAAAGTATAAAAATATCCGATATGTATTAGCAAATACAAGTTTTAACCATATGTATTTAGAAATGTAAAATGTACCTTTTTTTTGGGTGGGGAGACGGGTAAAATGTATTTTTTTTCCGGTTTGCTGACTATGATCAAACTACTCAGATATATTAGTAAATGACGCTAATACCCTACAGCCCAACAATATATACATATATGTATATATATCATATATGTCTTCTTTTGTTTTTTTAAAATTTAGTAGATTTTTTTTATATATAAAAATTGGCATAGCTTTTAAATTGTTTAACTTGACCATTTGACAGAGAGTACTTTGACCATTTTTACGATAAAGCATTGGCAAAAGTCAATGAAAGGTACAATATTTTGTAGTTTCGAAAAAATGAAAATTATCCCTTTGATAAGCTAAAAGGACATATTTTGTAGTTCCAAAAGGACAATGTCAAAATTGGTATTATTCTGCAACAAATGAAAAGTCTTTGGTATTTGCCTACAAAATTATTCTAAGGGTAATTTTATCTTTTCAATTTTTAATTTTGATCCTATTATATCCAAAAAAGAAAAAAAAAAGAAAAGAAATATGTCTATACATATTGTTCAAGACAGACTACGACAAAAGAGATAATGTAGATTTTAGACCTTCAGAAAATAAACAGGGCGGCGAGTTAGAATGCATTTGAAGCTTAAATTTGTTTCTCATGATTTGCTTTGCCCCCCTTTGATGTTTGCACGAAAAAAAGGAATGAAAGAAGAAGAAGAATTTTTGTTTCCAAAAGCGTTTTCGGTTCGTCTGACAAATGTCATGAAAAATAATTAAAATAGAAAAATAAATATAAATGATAGTTTATTATTTAATAAAATCAAAAATAACATGACGTACGATAGCAGGTGTCAAAATAATTTAATTTTACATGTGGCTAGCTATGTAATGGGTTTTTATCTTCTTCTTTTTTCATGTATTTGCTTTTAATTTCAAATAATTATTCAAATGTGAAGATAATTTTATACCTATATATAAATCTATGTTGTTTTTAGTATACTTAGATCTAGGATATAGGATCTATAACTTGGGTTATTAGTTTTTTTTTTTTCCCCTTTTACTATTGCGATTGTTCTTTAAATTTATGTCATTTTTTATTCAAATTTGAAGAGATTATTAATATCGCGAATTAAAATTAGTAAAATCTCTTCTAATATGGAAAGCTAATTCAAACAATGAAAAATTGAAACAAGCTATTAAATAATTCTAATATATCCTTCGTATAGTATTTTCTCAAGATCGTTAATAGGGCATGCCTTTACTCTAATCTTTTTAAAGGTCTTTTTAAAAAAAAAATTCAAGTTTATAAATTAATTTCATAGTTTTATATAACTCAATTCACTACTGTAATCATTATTTGAATATTAATGATTTAAAAAAAAATTCTATTAATTTATTGTAATTTTTTATTAAAAATTTAGTTGTCTCATGTGAGAGTCAAAATGATGTGTAGGATATGAAGTAATAAAGGAGGGAATTATTTCATAAATGAGGGAATCACATTTCATGAAATCTATAGGAAATTACACTATTTGTACCGATTAGAATAGGGTTTAATGGCAACGTCGGTCCATAACCTATCGTTACTTTGGTATATTAGTCCTTAATATTTTTTTATGACATTTAATTACTAAATGTTTTTCTTTTTTGCCACTATTAGTCTTTTTGGCATATTTTATCTAAAATTCCGTTGAAATTTATTTGAATGAGATAAATTTTGCACAATTGATAATTGATATCGATTTTTCAATTATTTAGCAATTTAGTCCAATTTTTTGTGTATTCATATTTCCAATTAACAATATTGCATCTGCTAATGTTTTAGAAAATTAAAATTTAAAGATGGATATAAAACAAATCGTTCATTTAAAAATAAAATTCAAAAAAGAAAAAAATTATAGTAATAAACTATAATAACTTTATGAACAAAATCACGTTGCAGTAATTTCATGAACAAAAAATAATAATCGAACCATTTTTAAAAATAAAAAAATTCATAAACACGCTTTTATTTTAGTCAAATTTAACTGAAAATATACTATATTCGTTAAATGTTCATGTAATTATGAATGATTATACTAAAAAATTAATTAACTATTTGCATTAAATAAGCTAAAAAAGTTTTATAGTTTTCTATTAAATATTTATTTATTTGTTTTATTGTATCTATTAATCTTTCAAAAATTTAATTTTTTAGAATTTTAATTTTATAAAAGATTGACAGATTTAATATTATTATATGAATAAAAAATAAAAATTAAATTATTAAATAATTAAAAAATTGAGATTAATAGTATAAAATTTTTCTCATTCAAATGAATTTTAAAGAATCTTAGATTAAATATACCAAAAAAATAAACATTTAATACTTAAAAAAAAAAGAACCAATACATCAAAATAATAATAAATTAGGACCAATAATACTATTTATCGTACCTTCCCAAAACACATCCTCTCCCACCGGTAG
>JXTB01000129.1:424627-480145 GCA_002914805.1 Parasponia andersonii
ACTTGAACCCGTAAAAATAAAAAAAAGAAAAAAAAAAGCACGAGTCACGCATCCTCTCTCTCTCTCTCTGACTTGAACCGTTAAAAGGAGAGTGTAGAGTCAGTGATCCACTCTCTCTCTGCATCTATCATTATTTCAAAAAATTATTTTTTTAGAATTTTATTTTATAAAAAAATTGACAAATTATAATATATGAATAAAAAAATAGACATTAAATTGTTAAATAATTAAAAAATTAATATTAATAATATAAAATTTTTCTTATTCAAATAAATTTTAAAAAATTTTAGATTAAATATACTAAAAAATTAATAATACCAAAAAAATAAACCTTTAATACTTAAAAAACAACGGCTACGTCAAAATAATAATAAATTGAGACCAATAATATTATTTATCATTGTAATAATGCATTCGTACATTTTCAAAACACATCCTCCCCCACCCGTAAAAATTTAAAAAAAAAAAAAGAAAAAAAAAAGCATCAATAATTTGAGTGTACGCATCCTCTCTGTCTCTCTCTCTCTCTGACTTGAACCGTTAAAAGGAGAGCGTAGAGTCAGTGCGCTCAACTATCTTTCTGTTTATCTAATCTATCAATCTATCCACACAGTCCCAGTATTCAACTAAAATTGGTTAAAAGTCGTGAAATCGATGGAGGGTGTGATTCGGTGCTCTGCCAACTACGTTCCTCTCACGCCAATCAGCTTCTTGGAGCGTTCGGCCATAGTTTACAGAGACAGAGCCTCTGTTGTGTACGGTAATCTCCAATACACCTGGAACCAAACTCTTCAACGCTGTAAAAGGCTCGCTTCAGCGCTTGCCCATTTGGGAATTTCCCCAGGAGATGTGGTGATTACTCGGCCTCTCATCTCACTTTTTACTACTGTCCCTTTTGATTATTTTTATTATCAATTTTAAACCTTGATTTGATTCCACTAGTCTTATTTTCTGGGTCCACCTTTTCTTTTTTTTTTTCCTTCTTTTCTTGATATGGTTCTGAATTATAAGAGCGTTTTATTTGATGGGTTTTTCTTTGTTTCATGGATAAAATCCGAGTTGCTACAGTATACCATCCTCTGGTGCAGATAAATAGGTTCCTATCCATTTATATTACTCTCTATTTTAAAGGGTGAAGCTTGATTTTAGTTTTTTTTTTTTTTTAGAAGACTGGTCGGTGGAGATATGATTCTTGTTTCTCTCTTCTGTTATTCGTAAGAAAATAGGCAATAATAGTATTTAAATCTACTAATAACTGCATCGTGTGGCGCTCGCTACTTTCTAGTCTCCATTGCTAAAATATAAACTAATGAATTATGTGGCCACGTAGTTAAGTAGGACCATGGCTTTGCTAAAAATGTTGTGTAGAGTTTGTTTTTGTCTTTCGAACATCGTAATTACTTCTTTTCAGTTCTGTAGTTTGATAAAAGGTTTTTTCTTCTTTGGCACTTGCCAACCAGTAGAATGCTTGGCCTCTGCAGCATCGAAAGTTTCACCGAAATTGATCCAAACACCCCAAACCATATAAAAGCTAAGAAAAAATAATGCTAAGCCTACTAAGACTAAAAGTCATGTCTTTTAAATGGTCTAGCTAATTTCATTAATCTCCTCTGCCAATATTGTTATTATTGTTATTATAATTTTGTGACATGTCAACTCCATGGCCTTCTTATTTCATTCCTTGTGGCTAGTGGTTTGAGTCTTTTACACACTTCTTGTTCCAGCAACTCATACTAATTCTTTTTTTTTTAGGCCATCTCACAATTTTCTTTATATTTACTTTTGTGTAAGAGCAAAATGTTATTTACTTGAGCAGGTTGCTGTACTGGCTCCAAATATTCCAGCTTTGTATGAGTTACATTTTGGTGTTCCAATGTCAGGAGCCATTCTTTGTACACTTAACGTACGTCATGACTCCGCGATGGTGTCCGTATTACTAAGACATTCGGAGGCCAAAATCTTCTTTGTGGATCACCAATTCTTACAAGTTGCTCAGGAAGCGATTGATATCTTATCCAAAGAAGGTTCCAAGCCTCCCCTTCTAGTCTTCATTCCAGAATGTGATCAACCATCCCCTTACATCAGCAGCATTAGCAGCATCAGCAGCTCCATTTGCACTCCCGGGAATTTCGAATACGAGTGCCTAATATCAAAGGGAAATACTGATTTTGAGGTCAGACGTCCAAAAGATGAATGGGATCCAATTTCACTCAACTATACTTCAGGCACCACATCTAGCCCGAAAGGCGTCATTTACAGCCACAGGGGTGCATATCTCAATTCCTTAGCGGGAGTACTTCTCAACGAAATGGGATCAATGCCGGTCTATCTGTGGTGTGTACCCATGTTTCACTGCAATGGTTGGTGTCTCCCCTGGGCAATTGCCGCTCAGGGTGGTACAAACGTCTGCCAAAGGAGCGTCACTGCGAAAGGAATTTTTGACTCTATTGCTCAGCACAAGGTAACCCACTTTGGCGGAGCGCCAACTGTTTTGAACATGATTATAAATGCACCAGTGAGTGAGCGGAGGCCACTTCCGGGCAAGGTATCCGTCATGACAGGAGCTGCTCCACCGCCCCCACAGGTACTCTACAAGATGGAAGAGCTGGGGTTTAGTGTAACTCACTCCTATGGCTTGACTGAAACATACGGTCCTGGAACTATTTGTACTTGGAAACCTGAATGGGATTCTCTGCCTCGGGAGGCACAGGCAAAAATAAAGGCCAGGCAGGGAGTGCAACATCTTGGCATTGAGGAACTAGACGTGAAAGACCCTGTCACACTGAAGAGTGTACCAGCTGATGCTAAGACAATGGGTGAGGTTATGTTTAGAGGTAATACAGTCATGAATGGATATTTGAAGAATGTTAAAGCAACACAAGAGGCTTTCAATGGCGGTTGGTTTCGAAGTGGCGACTTGGGTGTGAAACATCCTGATGGTTATGTTGAACTTAAGGATCGTTCCAAGGATATCATCATTTCTGGGGGAGAAAATATTAGCACTATAGAGGTGGAATCTGTACTATTTAGTCATCCGGCGGTTCTTGAGGCTGCGGTTGTGGCAAGGACCGATGATCACTGGGGAGAGACACCCTGTGCGTTTGTGAAGTTGAAGGATGGTTGTAATGCTAGTGCGGAGGAGATTATCAGCTTTTGTAGGAGTCGTTTGCCCCGTTACATGGCTCCACGGACTGTCGTTTTTGAGGATTTGCCAAAGACCAACACTGGAAAGGTGCAGAAGTATGTTCTTAGAGAGAAGGCCAAGTCCATGGGAAGCCTTGCGAAGAATAATATCAGTAAACTTTAAGATTTAGAACTCTCTTAAGACTTTTTTTTTTAAGGTTTGTATTTAAGGTCGTGAATTCCATGGTTCGGAGTGTATACAATTGTACCTGATCCGCATAATTAACATTTGTTTTTAAGAATGCATTTTGGACTCCTTTCTATATCTTTTCCATTTCTCGTGAGCATTAAAATATGCATGTAAGAAAAAATATGCAAAATTAAAAGAAATATTTTTGTTCTGCATCAAGCTTATTTTGTGTGGACATCCTTCATTGCATTTGTGATGACCTTTGTTCTCATAAGCTGTGATCTAATAAATGGGATGACGAGCTGACCCTATCAAATTACAGTGGCACTTGAGGATGTAATAAATCAATTTTGACGCGGGCGCTTTGATCACTCCCTGTCAGATTTTTGTCCATAACAGATTTCAAACGAGCATTGTCAAAGTTATTGGTGTGAAACCATATATAATATATTTATTACATGAATTTTTAGAAATTTTCTTTTAAACAAGTCCCAAATCCCAGTTATATGGGTCCCATATTGGAACATTGTGTAAAGTTTTGGCCATTTAAGGGCCGATGGTCCAAGAACCGTCACTAACTGGCCTTAATGCAGATGCAGTATTTATTCATACAGCTCAATACATTTAAATCTTCCTGACCAAGAAAAACTAGCATATTAAACTGGAAATGGCAGAAAGGAAAATAGCGATTGTGGGTGCCGGAACAAGCGGGCTACTGGCATGTAAACACTGCATGGAGAAAGGTTTTGCCCCAGTTGTGTTGGAAGCCCAGAGCGGCATCGGCGGAGTTTGGTCCAAAACCATTGAGTCCACCAAGCTCCAGACCCCAAGGGCCTTTTATCAGTTCTCCGACTTTGCATGGCCGCCATCTGTCAAAGACACTTTTCCAAATCACAAACAGGTCTTGGAATATCTTCAATCCTACGCTTCCCACTTCAACATCCTCCCTAAGATCAAGCTCGACACCAAGGTCCTTGATGTCGCCTATTCTCCACCGTCTGACGAGGATTTGGATGCCTGGGATTTGTGGGGTGGCTCTGGAGAGCCATTTTCACCTTATTCTGGGAAATGGGATGTTACCGTTCATGATTCTCGTGACCCATCTGCCCCATTTGAGGTGATTAATTATTTTTATGCACTACGACTCATACTTGTGTTTTACAAAAGCCCAATATATTTTATTATTTAAAAGACGACAATTAATTGTACCAAGTGGATTTTGTGATCTTATGCATTGGAAGCTTTAGTGGGTTGCCAAACGTTCCGGATTTTCCACTAGGCAAGGGGCCTGAAGTGTTCGGTGGCATGGTTATGCATTCCATGGATTATGCCGCCATGGAGAATAAAGCTGCTTCTGAATTCAGCAAAGCAAAACCGGTTGCAGTAGTTGGGTTTCAAAAATCAGCACTTGACTTGGCTGCACAAGTTGCTAAAGTAAATGGTATTAATTACCACTTTTCTGATCATATGGTATTAATTACTATTCTCAATACATTTCTTCCTATGTTCTGGCTTGCAATTTTGAGTTCATCTAAATCTTCAAATATGGTTATTCTGGATTAGGAACAAAATACCCGTGTACGCTTCTGTTCAGGACGGTGCATTGGACGGTTCCAGATTACGTTATGACATATACATTCAGATGCTTAAATCGCTTTGTTGAGTTGATGATCCACAAGCCCAACCAAGGATTCTTCCAATGGCTCTCGGCCATGTTGCTTTCACCTTTGGTAAACTACTACGTTGCTCTTCGCCAATAAATGCCATTTTACTATTTTAGTAGATAGATAAACTCGTATACTATGAATAGATAATTTCTTATGTCAGCTTTGGATATTCTACGGTGGAGAGCTTTCTAAGATTTTTGTACCCTTTGAAGAAATACAACACGGTACCAAGCCATGGCTTTGTCCAGCAGATATTTTCATGTATGAGCGCCGTTACGCCGCCTAATTTCTATGACAAAGTGAGAGAAGGAAGTCTCATCCTAAAAAAGTTCCATAATTTGAGCTTTTGCAAAAATGGCTTGGTTATAGACAAGGAGGAAGCCAGGCCTCTTGCCACTGATATTGTTATATTTGCTACCGGATACAAAACCGATGAGAAGCTAAAGAACATTTTCTCATCAGTTTATTTCCGGAAATGCATAATTGGGTCGTCAGCTCCCTTCTTCAGGTCTCAATTTCTCATTCACAACTAGTAAATGTTACCAAACCAGCTGTTAACTAATTAAGGATTAGTTATCTCGTCCTCGTCTAAATTATTGAGAAAGTCTCGTTTTGATCGTTAAGTCCTAGTTGTATTCAAATTTAGTATTTTTCATTAAACACTTGACAAACAAATGTGAAAACGAATTTTTTTTTTTCTTTTCAAAATTTAAGAACTAATACTAGAATTAATTCTTGTATAAAATTACAGTGACTGTATCAAAAACGTTTTTCAATTTCAGGGAATGCATTCATCCACGGATTCCAAATCTAGCAATACTTGGATATGCAGATAGTCCAGCAAACTTGTACACCACAGAGACAAAGAGCAAGTGGCTAGCTGAATTTCTCGCAGGAAAGTTCAGGTTACCAAGCATAAGAGAGATGGAAGAAGACGTAGTTAGGTGGGAAAAGTGCATGAAACGATATTCAGGTTCGAGCTACAAGAGGTATTGTGCCAGTGCTTTGCTTCAAATACACACCAATGATCAACTATGCAAGGACATTGGGTGTGACCCTAGAAGGAAGAGCTGGTTCTTGGCTGACCTTTTTACTCCATATGGTCCCACAGATTACAAGAACCTTGCCCACTTTATCTAGTAGCCGCTTGGCTCCTACCATGGACTGGGGTGGCATAGTGGTTCATAGCTTTCTGCTTGTGATCGGGGTTTCAAAACTGGGTAGGCGTGGTTTAAACGTAGGATTAAGTTTTTGGCTCATGTTCTTTGGTTATCTTGCAGAAGCTCCCACTAATTCATTTTGGTGGGCTCGAGTGACACGCTCCACTCTGCCCCATGAGTAAGGTCATCTCAAAGAGCCTTCAACGAATGTCACACCGAGAGAGAGTTGCCACATTCCACTAAGCTCCTTGATCGAGGCCCAAGTTCCATCGTCTTTATTCAGTATAACATTAATTCATGAGCGAGTAATCTACAATCTATCTTCTTCCCTTATTAGCTTGAATTTTTCAGATTCCAAGAATTTTACTGGCATAACGAAGCTGCCTAGAAACTTAATCCGATGCTTAAACTACGTGCTTGATTAAGTTTTACTGGTCCAAGCTCCATCGTCTTCATTTAGTATACATTGATCATAGGTATAAGGCCCTTTTTTTTTTTCTTTTTTTTTTTCTTTTTTTTTTTCTTTTTTTTTTTCAATGTCTAAAATGATTAGTACTTTGTATCCGCTTTGATGGACGAGTCGAGGCACGGAGGCACATACTAGGCAGTGAGCTTGAGCCCACTCAATTTTATTTTTCTTTTATAAAAACCTAATTATTCGCGTATTTTTATAACATTTTAATCTAAAATATGTACAAAGTCCTCACTTAAAAATAGAAAAAATACATAATAACTTTTCAAAACTTTAGCTTCACTAGATAAAAACCTGCTTTCTCTAAAGGAACCTCTGTTCATGGCTCTATGCTGCATATTTTAAATGAGCTGAAAGCCAAACAACTGATTTAAAGAAAGGAAAAAAAAAAAAACAAAGCAATTAACTATGCAAATTTATTTAAAAAGAAAAAAAAATCAGCAAAGAAAGTTTTTACCACAAACTCTTCCCTCATAAATGATATATAAGGGAAAGAGAGAGAGAGAGAGAGTACGGTTAGATATTACCTTTACCTTACCTCATGAGTTATGGGACGAGAATAGTGTCCCTCTTAGTCGTTATGTTCAAGTAACACTCTCTCGTCCTGATTCCTGGTAAAACAAACACGTTTGACTTATTCATGGTAAAACAAACACGTTTGACTTCAGACAGGGTCGGAGAGGCGGGGGTGGCCACCTGTAAAAACTCTTCGATGCTTAAGTCAGATATTTACTCTTAGAATTGAGTAGCAAATATTCAATTCTTCTCTGTATCTATATGAGTATATCTTTTTTTCTTGCTCGTAAATTTTTAAATGTTTCTTTTTGTATATCTCTCTCTTCCTTTGGGATGCATGGCTCGTATATATCCTGAAATTGTGAACCTCCTAGTTCTCAATCTCAAGACCGAGTACTTTTTTCGTCAAGACTCTCTTCAGAGGTCACGGGCCAAGATTACCGTGATCCTCCCTGCACCGCTGTAGCCTAGTTTCCGCCGTCCCCTATGGTTCGAGTCTGTCAGAGGCGAGATTTGGACAAATCGCCGTTCTGTCAGGACGGCTTGCCCCCTGCGCACACCTACTCAAGATCGCATTAAATGCTCTGTCTGAGTCTGGAGGTGAGTTGTTTTCTATTGTACTCTGGCGGAAGATCCTAGGTGCTTCCGACCCCCATCTGTCGAAGTAAGGATCAGACTGGGCTGAGTCCATCCAGGGTCTGGGATGGGCTAGGCCCTAACCTCGGACAGTCTAATGGCTGATGCGGTACCACGTGCAGTTCACGTGGCCTTTAGCTAGTCAATCTCGATACATATCAGATGGTGAACCCTGTTTGTGACATGTTCTGTCACTTAATCGTCCACGGTGCGTGATTTGAGAACGGTCCCACACTCGTCAATTCCGAAGAAAGATTCTCCCTCAAAAACTAATAACGAGACCAAAATATATTTTAACATTTAATACTAATTATGACTCCGTCTCAAGATTGAAATCTCCTAGATGATTTTGGTTCGAAATTATTTATAAATCAAGGTCTGACCTCTTTGCATATTTCCCCAATTTGAGAGAAAATAATAATGAAAATGGAAGTCGAAATCGTTTCAAGAGAGAACATTAAACCATCGTGTCCAACACCTTCACAACTCAGAATTTTCAAGCTTTCCCTATTGGATCAGCTGATCCCCGCTCCATATGCTCCCATTATCCTCTTTTACCCGGCAAACGACAACATTTCGGGCCAATATGATCAAAACGACATCCCAAAGAGACTAAAATCTCTAAAGAAATCTCTGTCCGACACCTTAACCCGGTTTTACCCGCTAGCCGGGAAAATCAAAGACGACCTCTCAATCGATTGCAACGACGAAGGAGCTCATTACGTGGAGGCCCGAGTTGACTCTTCCCTCCGCCAATTTCTTGGTCAACCCGACCTCTTATTGGTCAATAAACTCCTTCCAATCGATCCCAGTTTCGCCATATCAGGTCTCGCGGGAACTAACGTGGCGAACATCCAAGTCAACGTGTTTGACTGCGGCGGAATCGCCATCGGGTTGAGCATTTCCCACAAAATCCTAGACGGCGTCGCTCTGGGCGCCTTCCTCAAATCGTGGGCCGCCGAGGCCCAAGGCGGAGCCCAAGAACCAATTCGGCCCAATTTCGAGGCGAGCTCCCTCTTCCCCGCAAACGATTTGTCGTGGCTCAGAGATGCTTCACTGGTGATGTTCGGTTCTCTGTTCACAAACGGCAGTGCCCTTACGAAGCGATTCGTTTTCACTCCCTCGGCTATATCGACGCTTAAGGCCCAATCGAAAACCCCGGGTGTAAAAAACCCGACCCGGGTCGAAGCGGTCTCGGGTTTTCTGTGGCGATGCTTTATGGCCGCGTGTAAAGAGAAGAACGGTGTTTCGAGGCCTTCGTTACTGACCCATGTAGTAAATCTTCGTAGGAGAATGACGCCGTTTTGGCCAGAGAATTCTATTGGGAATCTAGTGTGGATGGCGGCGGCGAAAGCGGAGGGCGGAGTGGGGGACGACTTGGTGGGTTTAGTGAGGGATTCTACGTCGAAATTCGATGGGGAATTTGTGAGAAGTATGAGAGGTGATAAGGGCAAGTGTTTGATGAGGGAGTGTCTCAAGGAAATAGGTGATGTGGGGTCTAGAGAGGGAGTTGATTATATTGGGTTCAGCAGTTGGTGCAAGATTGGGTTCTATGAAGTTGATTTTGGTTGGGGAAAGCCTATTTGGGTGAGCAGTATTGGTTTGAGTGGTTCGGTGTTTTTGAACCTTGTCATTTTGGTGGATACTAGATTGGGAGATGGGATCGAAGCTTGGGTTACTTTGGACCAACATGACATGGCTATAATAGAAACCAATTCTGAACTCCTCAATTTAGCTCAAGTGGATCCCAGCCCTTTCTAGCTGGCCCACATCTTATAAGCGCCTACATATCTTATCTTATATGTAATATGTAGGCTTATACACAATGATTGTAACCATTTGCAATTTTGCATATCCCGGTGTAACCCTTTGCATATCCTGGGCTCCTAGTCATGTTTAGTCATTTGCCATCTTCTATGCTAAGTGCCTTCTGGGAATATACAATTCTCAGATAATAAGCCAAAAAGAAATATAATATTAGGTGCTGTAATATTAACTGTTTCAACCATTGTTGGATGTATGTAGTTTAGTTCCTTGTTAGTGTCGTATGTACTATGTATATTGTGTTACATTACACTTTTACTTTGATTGCTATCCATATAAATAGATTATAAGCTATCAATTCAGAAGAATCTTATTTTGTTCTGAACTACAGGGATGCCATATTTCACAATTACATATTCGTTTCTTTTTCTCTGAAAAACAAAGAATAATACCAATAAAGGAATGAAATACAGGCAGAAATGAACGTAGAAATAAGGTGTTCTTAGCAAAATGGCCAGTGTATAACCTGGTTTTCTTTTTTCGAGAACGAACGAATTTGTTATTATAAAAAAAAAAAAATTGTATATTTTACAACAACAAATTTTATTGGAAGAGAAGATTTCCTACCAAATTAACTCATCATCCAATCTTAGAGTGAACTTAGATATATTTGCTTAACCAAACTCTCAATAACAGAAATAACCACAATTAAGAATTTGTGATCCACCATCAATACACCCGATTCTAGTATTTGGAGATTTAAATGAAATTTAAATCAATATACCTGCTCATGAGATAGAAACCCAATTTAGTAGGTTTTTTTTTACCTATCTAAAAGTATTTTTTTTTTAGCCCTTAGTTCATTGATCTAATAATTACCATAATTTGAGTAATTAGAAAAAAAAACATATTATTTAATATTTTTCTCTTTTTTTTTGTCATAAAAAGATACGTATGACGAATTTAATTGACCAAAATAATATCTATAGATCAGTAAAAAAAATTCTTATTAGATTGGTGTCCATAGATGTACATATATATATATGAAAAGGATATAACAAGTGCAAAATTTCATATATCAAATAGTAACCATTTTTGGAAAAATAATAAACGTGGAAATTGGAACGAGGCCTTATGATTTGTAGCCCAAAGAGTAGGGCCGAAAGCTGGTCCATTGTCGCAGAGTCCTAGATGTGATCTGGTGTGAACAAAGAAAGAAGAGTTAGTTGGGGCAACCCAGTGAGCTAAAGGTCCGAAGCCATTATTTTCGTGGGCCCCTTCAGTTCAAAAACTGGAGCTATCGAGACCGTTGAACGTGGAAACATCCAAGCAAATTGAAGAGAGGGGGGGGGGGAAAAAAAAAAAAAGAAGAGAGAAAATAGAATCCGAAAAAAACTTTTCAATTCTCTCTGTTTTTTTCTTTAATTTTTATGGAAAAACAAAAGTCTGAAACTTTGGAAAGAATTGTGGAAAAGATACTAATTTCCATCCAAGATGCATCGCCATCTAGTAATACGGTATTATTGTAAAAAGGAAAATGGAAAATAAAGACCCAATAAAGGACAAAAACAGCACCAAGTAATCTGAAAATTCAAAACAAAACCTTTCTTTCTTTCTTCTTCTCCTCCTCCTCCTCTCAGCCTCTGGTATGGGTCGTCTCCGTTTTCTCTTCTCTGCTTCTGGGTTGTCTTTAAGTTTATTTTTATTGGCTTCTTTACAAGTTTTTCTGGTCATCGATGCTAAAACCGATCTCAACCCCATCGACCGCGATCTCTACCACTCCAGGTAAGTGTTTATTTATTAATTAATTTATCAAATCACTGCCTTCTGATTTGTGAGATTTTTTTTTTTTTTTTTGGGTAAAATGTTGTTTATTTTGGTTAACTCGAATTCGAATCTTGGAGGTGGAAAGTAAGTTGAAGTGGGTTTTTTGTGTTTTCTTTATTAATCTTAACCTCTCTGTTTTGGGAGCAATTAGTTTCAATATTATTCAGTAACTTTGAATCTGTACTCTGGGATTTTGCAGTGGGGAATTGATGGAAGAGATTAAGGGTTTAGTGGATCGTCACCCAGACAAACTCACTGTATGTTGTAAATTCTGTGAATTTAATCTGAGAATTAGCCGCTATGCTCGAATCCGATTCTGATTCTGATTGTTCTTCCGTTGAAACAGTTGGAAACGGTTAAATCTAAAAACAAAGGGTACGAGGCGGAGGTTGCGGTAGTGACGTATGGCCGGAGAAGGGAAGAGGGTGATGATCGGTCCAAGTTTCGAATTCTTCTTGTAAGTTTTCCAATAATTAGTTTTTTCCCAGAGATTCTGGAGAAATTGATCTGAATTTACATCAGGGACTTAGTTGTGCGTGTAATGTATAGTCTTTACATTGAGAGCTGTGTATTATAAGCAGGACTCTTCATTGTGCTTTACCTGTAAATAAGAAAAGGAAAAAACGAATTATGTAATATATGGTTTAGTGGATAGATGATCTCAGATTTGTAATGGCTTGTGTTTTTGACAGAGGATTCCTTGTCTTCCAGAGTTTCGGGCAGCATGGAAGGGAGCTCATTACATCTGAACTTGCATTGAGGATCCTGTCAATCTTGAGTGAGGAACAATCTCTACCCGACATGGATCCAGCTTCTTTAAATAGTTCCCTTAATAAGCTCGTTATTAAGGTAACTTCTTTTCTACCGCTAGAAGATTATCGGTACCTAATTAGAATTTACGTAGCTGCAAATTTACTTTTCCAGTTTTTCTTAGTGACGTAATTGTTTCAGCGAAAATTGTTGGATATTTGATAATATAGCCTTTTCAGTTGGATTGTAGCATCATTTACAATTATAAGTGGAGCAAACTTAAGTCAATAAACTAGCCTTCTTATTATCCAGTAATAAAGAGACCTTGATTTATACTCGAGGGATACGAAATGTAGCTATTTCATTTCTGTATATGTTTTGGGGACTTTGCTACAGTTTTAGGTCTGACATCTAATGATATATCAGGTGGTGCCAATGGAAAACTTGAATGGTCGTGAACTCGTTGAATCAGGAGATTTTTGTGAGAGGAGAAATGGTGATCTACGTCATTGTAATCATTCAGGGAAGAAAATATGTTATTTTGTGGATGAATAGAATTCTTAGGTTTGTTCTTTGTGGCAGGGAGAGGTGTTGATCTGAACCGAAATTGGAGTGTAGACTGGGGAAAAAAAGAGAAGGTCAGCTAAGCTTGTCTTATTGTTAAGATTTTTGTTTGCTATTTTGAGATCTAAAATGAAGCAGATGATGATGCTCTTCGACTTGGTATTTCATTCTGAAAACCTTTTGGTTAAATCTTTTATGGTTTTCCATTCACAGGATTATGATCCATATGAGGAAAACCCTGGAATTGCACCATTTAGTGAGCCTGAAACTCAAATAATGCGAAAACTTGCCTTATCTTTTGATCCACATATATGGGTTAACGTGCATTCTGGAATGGAGGTAACTAATTAGTGTTTCATCCTTTATAGTCTAGTCAGTCCCTCCTTTTGTCTGTTTTGTTTTCCATTTGAGTACTCACCATATTCTTCGCATACTCACTTGTCTCCTATTGTTGTTTTTTTTTTTTCAGGCACTGTTTATGCCATATGACCATAAAAACACAACCCCTGATGGAGTCTCTTCACAGCGAATGAAGTTGTTACTTGGGAAACTGAACCTTCTTCATTGCCATGAACGCTGCATGATTGGATCCGGTGGAGGCTCCGTTGGGTAATAAATCCTTTCCGTTAAGAACAACCAACCATTCATGGTTGGAGTTACATTTCACCAGATTAAAGTTCGACTTAAAGACAATGAAGCTCATTCATAAACGCACTCCATCTGTGATTGGCCTTATGTTTTCAGTGCTGAATTGATAACCTAATAATGGCTGTAACAACAATAGTAATTAGAATGCATTGATAATTTTTATGTCTTTAGCTTTCATTTTGCCATTTTGGCCCATGTCCATCCTAAAAGTTTGAACTTAATGGGGTTATGATAGGTACCTAGCGCATGGAACAGCAACAGATTTTATGTATGACATTGTGAAGGTGCCTATGGCTTTCACCTTCGAGGTTTGTCAAGTTATTTTTCTTCATTTAAGTTTAATTTAAGTTGGCATACTTCTCATGGGACTGACCACCTTGATATTTTCTGTTGACTGACAGATATATGGCGATGGAGCAGCTTCAACTAAAGATTGCTTTAAAATGTTTAATCCCACTGATGTTGATACCTTCAGTGTATGCTACACTAGTCTCCGATTTTTTGGTTTGTTTTTGTTCTTTTTCCCCTTAAAGCATACATCTAAGAATTGGGCTTTAACTATGGAGATTCTTCTTTTTTCAGAGAGTTCTAAATGATTGGTCTGCAGCATTTTTCACAATCTTCAAATTGGGGCCACACCAGCTTGGTGAAATCCCGTCAAAGGCTTCCGCATCAAAATTGGATAGGTGGGTATCTATAGATGAGTATCTTGACGGTTATCTAATGGAGCGGAGTAGCCGATATGGGAAAAAGAAGGAGGTCTTTGAGCTTGGGATGCAGGAGATAAGAACATATTTTAGGCTCTTTTTGTTATCCTCCGCGCTTTTGATGTTCATGTTCTGTTCTAGAATATCGAAAGGCAAGTGTAGTAGACCAATAGTTTCCGCTATTCCTCTCTGACATTGCACATATAGTGGTCTAACACTCGATTTTTTCAAAAATGATTGTTAAACATCTTTAGTTTACATGGAAAAGAGCTCAAGCTTGCCACGATTCTGATGAAAGAAAAAATAATTGAATTCCAATAACGTTCAGGTTCCTGGTCTAGCTAAACATGACGATACATAATGCATGGAGTATCAGAATCCTTTTAACTCTCGATTAAGGGAAAAACAAACACATATAAATCAATACGTACACAAGTACATATCTGTTCAATGAACAATTACGAAATTGTAATTATGTTTAGCTTTAGTTTACAGTACAAGAATGGCTGATAGTTTCAGTAAAAAGGAAAATATAAACAAATGACTGATAGTGCATGAGTATTATACAAATCGAGCAGGAAAAAAAAATTTCTTATTTGATTTTTTGTTTAAACTTGCAAATCTAGATATAGAGCCAGAATTTGTGCAGGTGAAGCGAAGGTTTTCATAACTTTTAACTTCGTTTTCCGATCTTAAGTTCAATTCCCAGATATAGGATCATCATCGCCCACCAAAGTTGAATTTCCTTCCCGAGTTAACAGGCTGACCCGGCAATCATTTCCTACACAATCATCAAACAAGAAAAGTATTTCCTTTTAAACAAGGTAAGTGCCGTGTAAAATTAAATCGTTAGAAAAACTCTCAAAACATTCCAACAATTTTTTTTTTTTAAGTGAGGCTTAACTAATAACTATCACGGACTACAAATTTAAAAAAAAAATAATTCACACATATTCTACTAAAACACCCTCCAAATTCACATACATCTCTAAGTCTTTGACCAACTGAACTAGCCTCAGTTGACACATTCCAACAATTTAAGTCTCTACGAAACAAAAACTTTTTTTTTACAAAACAGTAACTTGTGCGAAACATGAAATCTCAAAAACCTTAAAAATACTTACCGTGTATGTAGTGGCCTCCATGTTTCGGTTGATGTCCATGGCCACTAACCTCCAATATAGTAACTGACTAACTTAGACAACATAGGTTATCTCACATATTTGTATGAGTCAATCTGTTGATTCTTCTCAACTATCATTTCAGCTTTTGTTTCATGTATCTTAGAGCAGACCGCAACATTTCCCTGGCTTTTCTATCCGGGTTGCACCCAGATAAAATCATTTCTTCATAAACAGCCGGAACCTGAAATTCAGACCATTAGAAAAGGTTTTACAACATACGTTGAATAGGTGCTGAGATTACCAAAGAGGTCTGTACTTCATTTTGATTATCGAGGAGTTTTTAACACCACTTAAATGAGAAAGGTTTCTGGCACCTAGATATTAAGCATGAGTTTAGTGGCGGCAGAGAGTCCGGGACTATTTCTTATGGAGTATATATGGTCATGGATACAAATCTTCTTGTGTACATTAACTAGACTCCTCTACACAATCTTATTCTCTAGTCTAAATTGCCCTTTCCTTTTTCAATCTCCGGTTTAAAAGTTTCTTTCTGTCACTAAAGCCACGACACAATTAAGCTTGTAGTATTTGCAAGAGGCAGCAGAAAAGCTAGGTAGCCTAAAAATATAAGCCGGGTTGCACTATTACAAAGGAGATTAGAATTTATTAGTACCTTATCAAATTTGTCAACGCGAATCAAAGCCTTCATTAGTGTGGTATATGTCACAACATCTGGTTTCAAGCCCTGCAGTTACACGGAACCAAGTGGAGCTCCAGTAAGGTTGTGAAAACAATTCTACTTGATTAAGTGTAACAAGATAGAGAGAAGGAAAAAAAAGGACATAAAAGTGAACAAAATTAGGCAACAAATTACATTTTCCTTAATGTACTGTAGTACGGCAAAGGCCTCAGCATCTCTTCTATCCTCACCAAATGCATTGACCAATGAATTGAGAGCTAAGAGACTCGGTTTTAGGCCGTCTCCTCTCATAACCCTGAAGGCATTCAATGCTTGCTCAGACAAACCCTGTCAAAAGTTTAGAAGGAAGATTAAAAATTCACAATAAGACAACCTAAGAAACTCCCAGACATTCATTAAGCAAGATAGAAACTTTATCTAGTCAATCCACAGCTATATATCTAAAGCAGAGGAGCATACTCTTTGTGCATAAGCATTGATCAAGGCGTTATACATAGTTGAAGATGGCTTCAAGCCTGAAGACTTCATTACTTCTAAGCACTCAACCGCATCGTTGAATCTCCCGGACCGTCCATATATATCGACAAGTGTTGTGTACGTAACCACATTAGGAAGTACACCCAGACATTGCATCTTCCCCAACAAGCCTTTGACATCATCCCATCTCTCCTGCTCCCCAAAAGAATTAATCAGAATGTTATAAGTTGTGGCACAAGGTAAGCACCCACTCTTCTGCATTTCCTCGAACAGCTTCTCCGCCCGGTCGAGGTGTCCCGACTTACAATGGGAGTCTATAAGCGTATTCCAAGTAACGTTATCAGGCTGAATCTCCTCTGACAGCATCCGTTCAAACGTCGCCATCGCGTGATCAAGACAATTAAACTTGCCAAAAGTATCAATCATCACATTATAGAAATGCCTGTCGGGTTTCACACCACTGCTCTTCATCTCCCTCAAAACTTGAAACGTCTTTTGCCATTCCCCTCGATCGCGATAACTCGCTAAGATTCTACTGAAAACATAGGAATTAGGCTGAACATTGCTCGCTTCCATCTCTTTCAACACAATTCTAGCGCTTTCCCATCTACCAGCATTGGCATAAGCGTCAATCAGGAGGCTGTATGTGTGTTCATCAGGCGAAACTCCATTCTTTTCCATCTCCGAAACAACCGATTCGGCATCTTTCAAAGAACCCGCTTTAACATACCCTTTAAGGAGCGCATTATAAGCCCGAGTCCTCGGTTGCAATCCACCATCTTTAATTTCCTCAAACAGGGCTTCAGCTTCCACTATCCTACCCGAACTCCCCAAAGCCGATATGACCGCAATCAGTGTAGCGGTTTTGGGGCTCAACCCAATTGCCTGAACTACCGATAGAAAATGCATAGCCTGGTTAACATCACCAGCTTTGGCAAAACCCACGATTATGTCATTCAAAAGCTGCCCATCGAGCTCAATCTTATCACACTCAATCTCCCTATAAAGCTTTTGCAGAATCGGGGAATCAATCTTGTTTTTGCGCGTGAGGGACTGAATCACCAAGCTGTAGTTGACGAAATCGGATGAGAACCCGTCTTGGCGCATCCTAGCCATCAAATTCAGGGCCTTCTCGAGGTCATCGTTCCGGGCACAAGCACCAATCAGAGCGTTGTAAGTCAATGGCGTCAGGGTTTGCCTCTGAGAGAGCAGGAAGGCCTCGTAGAGCTTCTCGGAGCGACCCAACGCGTGGATGAGAATCGAGTACAGGAGCTCGTAGGAGAAGCAGAGATTGTGCTTTTGGAGCCATGAAACGACGGCATAGGCTAGACCGATAGACGAGGAATTGGAGCAAAGGGACTTGAGGAGGGAGTGCCAGACCGTGGCCGGCACAGCCCGATACGACTCGGCGAGCTGGAACTCCTCCGGGCCTAGGGAGGTCGGAGAATCCGAACCCGAATCCGGGTCCGGCCCAAAATCGACGGGGGTCCCGGAGTTGGAGAGGAAGTTCAGCAGGGGAGTGAAATCGTAGCGGCGGTCCCGAAGTGAAACGATGTCGTTTTCGTTGTCTAGGCGTCGTTTTGAAGATGGATAAAAGGGTTCGCCGGAAGAGGAGGTAGTGGTTGCGACAGCGGCGGCGGTGGTGGTGGTGATGGTTGGCGGGAGTTGAAATAGATAATGGTGATGGTGATATTGAAGCGGAGAAGCTATTTGAATTGAAGGGAATCTAACCGGAACTGGTGGCGGAAGAAGAAGCATAGTTGAATGACTCGGGAACTGAAGTTGGGGAAAGTAAATGTTTTATCGGTTTCTGGTGAATGAGAATTGAGAAGAAATTGGAGATGGGTACAGATTGCTTACTCTGTGTGCCCAAGTATGCAATCGTTTCTCATCAGATACTAGTTTTGTAGTCCCCCACTGGTACGACAGCCAGCAGTTACCTCCAAAAACGAAAAAAAGAGAGATTATGGGAGTGTTTGTGGAATGACCTTCTACATATAGTAATTGTTATCGTGTAGTTAGTTTAGATTATTACGTGACATAATAATATTTTAATCCAAACACGATACTATTTATAAACGAATTAAAAACTTAAATTCGAAAATATCATGATTATTATACTATACGTGTAACTCTTATAATAAATATAAAGTGTTAAAATTACATTTAAAATATTATTAATAAATATCTTGTATTAACGTCATGTTAATATAACACGAAAATGATCTGTTTAATTAAACGCGATAGACTAGTCATTTTTAGGTAAAACAGGTTTCTTGATTATCTAAATTACAACTGATAAATTTTTTACAACACACATAAGAAATACGTGGTGGTATCTGAAGATGTATTTGAAATGTAATTTGGAATCTCAAGCATAAAATTGAAAAATCACATAAAAACTTTCTCTAAATTTGCAAATCCAATAACCCTAAAATATACAAATAATATATCTTTCCTTCCCTCAAAACCATTTTGTTCAATTTATTTTCTTTCACATGCTACGATGTGCTTTTTAAGTATATTTTTTGTCATAAATTTAACAACATATTACAATTTATACAATCTAAGGCCAACTTGCAATAAATCCAAAAATTTATAAACTTAATTACTACGATTGAAACTTTGAGAGACAGATTACCATAAGTTGGATAATTCATGAACCATTTATACCATAAACCTTTCATTTTTAGCATTTTATCTTAGTTACTTGTTCTTATTCTTATTTATCTGTTTATAGTTTATACCATATGAGAGAGGAGTGAGAGATTACAGTAAGAATTCTCTACTTATTATGTGAGAGAGATTATAATAAAAATTCTCTTTTTTGACCCCGTGGAGACCCTAAGGCCAACTCTAACTGGACACCAAAAAAAAAAAAATGTTTTTCACCATTTTTATGTCAAACATACACTTCAACTGAAATCCATTCGCTATACTAAATTTGGCATAATGAATACTATTCTTTTGGCATTAGTTTTATACTTTTTTTTTTCTTTTTTACTAATACCCCTAACTTTACAGCAACAAAACAAATTTATTCCCACCAGATCTTTTTTGGCAAATTATAGTGTAAAAGGGTAAAATCTCTCGTACATGTAAGACTTATTTATTTAATCCTACGGCTAATAAAAGATGACATCTTCAAAATTTGTCTGTATTATGTACAATACCACAAAATAAAAAGTCTCCTACAACTACCACTACCTCGACCAGTACATTTAACGTTTTTTTTTTAAATGTTTTCATGCACTTTTTTTAAATAAAAAAAAGTTTATATACTCTTTTATTCTAGAAAAAAAAAAAAGAAGTTTCTATATATTTTCATTAATTAAAATTGATTTTTTCCCCTTAGAATCAGGAGGTAAAAACAATCATTTAACGATTTTCGAGATATACGTATATCTCATTTTTTAGAGGATTTATTTTATGTTTTCGGATGGTAGAATTGTTTTTTGTCGAGAATCTATCCATTTCCGTTGAAGCTATGTAATTAGATTGAGTCTAAGATAGATTAGTATATACTTTGCTTGATTTACGGTATCAATTAATCGTTTTTTAATTTGAGTTTTAATTTGGGTGTTTCTCTTACTTTCAATCGCAAAGAATGTAGGAGAACCTATATAAGATATAGAGAATCCATGAAGAGTGATGCACAATGCAACAATAGAGCGAGTGAAAGCCTAGTCAAGCATGAGAAGAGAGTGTTTTCTTTGAAGATCGTGCTCCTTTTTTTTTGGGAATTGAATATGTTTTTTTTTAACATAAAAACATTAATGATGAGTTATTTGGGAAGTATATGGATATTTTATTATGTAGTACAATACATAATATGGCAAATTGAGATAGTTTATCGGCTATTCAATTAAAGAGAAAAGCCCTTTTATCTCTAGGAGAGTTTTTGCCCCTTTTAATGTAAGGAAAATAAAGTGAAAATTCTTTTGTGTAATATTAGTGCAATAAGATGGAGATTAACTTATTAAATAACGTGAAAGTTATACAATTTCAGTATAATAATTACATCATTTTAGTGTTTTGCTTTTGATCAGTATAATAATTACATCATTTTAGTGTTTTGCTTTTGAAGATGGTCATCTAAATGATTGAATTATTATTCAATTGTCTAAATACTTTATATAATAGAAATTTATTGTGCACTCGCTAATACTCTATTATTTATCTTATATTAATCTTACTATATAAAGGCATTTTCTACGTCGTTAGATGAAAAAAATAATAAGTATCTATAGAATGGGTGCATAAAAAATATGATACAATGTAGTACAAAGAAAAAATGCAAAATTAAAAAATTAAAAAAGAAAAATAAAATATGAAGTTTTTTTTTCTTATCATCAATCTTCCATTACTCTCCCAAATCTTTCCTTTAATCCTCTACCAATTTTAGCTTTCACTTATGTTTTTCTTTCGTTTAGTCTTTTAATGTTCATTAAAATTTAATTGTTTAAGAAAATCGCAGAAGATTCATTCAAATAATTATTTTTCAGTTCTTGATAGACCCTGGTTCTTTATGTAATTTAGAGAAATAACAATGTGTAGACAAATACATTATAACCTTTTGGTATATGAAGCATATAACTTGTCAGATAATAATTAGGGCTGGTAATTCGTGTTATGATGTCGTGTTTGGATTGACACGATTATGATACAACATAGTAATACCAAACTCAAATGTAATACGATTAATAAACATGTCGAAAACATTAAACCTGAACACGGTATGATAATACACGTGTAACACGATATAACATATATAACCAGGTCAATAAATGAGTCGTGTATCATAATACGACTTGTCAGATATGATTATTCTAATTTAACATAATTATACACTAATTAATTCAAATTTACACATATAAAAATATTTAGAATTAAACAAAATTACATTTAAAAATTAAAATATCAATAAGACTTTTTATTACTAAAACCTCCTGAATTCGGAATAATTTAGTAAAATTAATCATGAACTCAATTTTTTAGAGTAAAATCCCTTGAACTCGGAACAATTTAGTAAAATTAACCTTGAACTCAATTTTTTAAAGCAAAACCCCTGAAGTCATATTATATTTGAGCAAAACTCCTTGAAATCTCATAATATTAGTTTTGTTAGGAAAAAAAATTATGCTATTTTTTTTTAACTGTTAAGTCTTAATTCTCTTATTTATGACTTTTAAGTCTTTAATATTATTTTTTTGTTTCATGTTAATCCCTTTTAATATTTTCTATCCAACATTATTGTCAATTAGTACTTGCCCAAAAAAGTGCTTATCTCGGCAATGATAAAATTAGAAATAAAGGGAAATTATTATTTAAAAAATATAGAAAATAATTTGTGAAAATAAAAAATAATATTAAGGACCTAAAAGCCATAAGAGAATAAGGACTTAATAGTAAAAAAAAAACTAATATAATTTTTTTTCTAAGAAAACTAATATTACGGGATTTTAGAGGGTTTTGCTCTAATATTAAGGGACTTCAGAGAGTTTTGCTTTAAAAAATTGAGTTCAATATTAATTTTACTAAGTTATTCTGAGTTCAGGGAGATTTTGTTGGGAAATTAAGATTTCAATCTTACTCACTCTTATTTTGAAGATAACAAATATTTGATTTAGTACTAATGATTTAACTTGAGTGTGTAGTGAAATGGTATTAAAGTTCTACCTTAAGTTAATCAATGAATCAAGCTTGAAAATTGATGCGTATGGACATATTAGAATCATGCTTGAAGATGAACAATCAAGATACAAGATCGTGTCTAGATAGGGTATATTCATACTTATTCTTGTATTTGATTTAGTTCATTGCACATAAATTCTCTTTGCATTAGCTCATACTTTTCAAATGAGTTTTTAAGCTATCTTAAGCTTAAAATGGTTATTTTATCATATAAGTTTAGAAATAGAATATAATGATCTCTTTGAATGAGAAAATATTCTTTAAAATATGATTTCTTAAGGTTAAACAAGTTGCAAATATATTTCAAATCATGATTATTTAAAATAGGTTAAAAGAAGATTTTCTATTTGCAAACAAGAATGTGTTTTAGGATGAACACTTTCTAAATTATTGTTAAATATCTTTGTAAAACTAAAACAAGTTTTCAATAGCTAAAATATTCTTTTCAAATTGATTTATAATGTTTTTAAAGTGTTTAAAACAAGTTTAGAAGTCAGTTTTTGAAAAACGCCAAAAGCTGTTAAAATCTGAAAAAATGCCAAAATCCTGTTAAAATCTGAAATATGACCAGAACAATGATTTTGGTCGACCAAAATCCAACAGTGATTTTGTCGACCAATTTTTAGACCAGTGGCCAGAAATGACCGTAGAAGCTAAACTGATGTGTCAAACTCCAACGGCTATTTTTTTGGTCGACCAGCATTAATTTTGGTCGACCAAACATTTGGCAGAAAGCTAATAACGGCTATAAACGACTAGTTTTCTTGGATATCTATATATAGAGCCTTATTTGATGTTATTTAAGATAAGAACATGAATTTAAATTGATATTCATCTACTCTTAAAGTGTTTTAGCCTATTTTCACATCAATTACACTTTCAAAATATATTGAGCCAATCTTAGAGCATCTATAGTGCATTGTTCTCAAATCTCCTAAGCCAAAGTTGTATTAATTACTTTGTGAGGAGAATTTGTGAGTGATTGTTTACTCTTATTTATTGAATAACTATTGAGTGTGAAGTGAGGTTACCACGGATTCATAAACAACCCGATTTAGGTGAAGTTGCCACCGGAGTTATAAACAACCGGTGAGTTGTTGAGATTGGTACCATTGTCTAAACAATCCGTATAGGTGAGGTTGTCACCAGAGTCAAAACAATCCGAGATTAGGCGTGATAGAGCCGGAGTCAAGACTATTGTAAATACTAGGGTGTGCCTAAGAAGAATTCACTCCGTTTATAAAAGGGTCGGTCAAGCCCATAATCTTGATCCGATAGTGGAAAGCTCAAAGCAAGTTGCCGAGAGCCGGGGACATAGGTAAACCGTCATGTTTGTTGAATCTCGTAAAAACCGAGTGTACATTTTCTCTATCCCTATACTCTTTACTTTATTGCAAGCTATTTAATTGAGTGTTTAATATTTAGTGTACTTAATATACTTACTATTATTGCTATATGTTTTGGCATTGTTGTTGATTAAGCTAAAAAGTTTTAAAATAGTGGTCTATGGTTTTAAATAGTTGAAAAGTTTGTTAAAATATTTTAAAACCCAATTCACCCTCCTTCTTGGGTTGTCAATCTTGAGCTAACAATAGCTAACATATTTTACTCTAAAAAATCGAGTTTATGGTTAATTTTACTGAATTATTTTGAGTTCAACGGATTTTGGTAATAAAAAGTCCATCAATAAATGTGTCGTATTAGTGTTGGGTTGACACAACACAAAAATGACTCATTTAATTAAATATGTCACACGAGTCAGTTTCAGGTTAAGCGGGTTAACCTGAACTCATATGTTTGTAATACATGTTACACGTGTCAACCCAAAAATTAAATTGGTCACCCAAATCCATTTATTTCGTATTGTTTTCGAATCGTATTATCCTATCGTATAGAAAATTACTAACTATATTAATAATCAAAAATTTGGAATAAAATGTCTCACATAAGATAAAAAAGAGCGCTCCACCATAGCTTATTCATATACTTTATTACTTTGTATTTTAACTATTATCTAGGAATGACAATTTGGCGGATTAGAGACGATTTTTTAATTACTATCCTCATCTTGATAGTCAATCACAATGTCATACCAGCTTCGTTAACCATTTTTTTTAGATACGGGACAGTGTGAGTATTAACCAACAGATAATGGGGAAAACTGTAGTTACCCATTACCCATTATTAATGATAAAATATTTAAAAAATAAGATAAAAATACTAAATTCTTTTCATAATCAACTAAATATAAAACAAAACAATATACTACTAATTTTTAAACTCTAAAATTTAAATAAATAATTGCATATAACTCTCTAAATTCATTATTTTACTAAAGATAAAAGAATATAGATAGTGTAAAATTAAATAGATATTTATATGTATAATATTTTTTCTATATATATATATATATATATCAGGGTAGATACAGTGTGGATTATACTAATAATTTTTCTACATAAATATAAATATAAATATATATATATCATGATAGATACGGTGTAGATTATGCTAATACCGTTCCCGCACCATACCCGCATATTAACGATGCGGTTATTCCCCGTTCTGATCATTTTTCCAGCTTGAGCGATTGTTTTCCTCCCGTTCAAATCAAATAATCACGGATATCCGTAATTATGAGTTATATTATAATCTTAATATTATCAGTATTTTAAATTTTATAATAAATTTATTCCTTTTAGGTCAACGCTAATTTTGAGAATTAAGTTTACTTAAATATGATTTTTAACTTTAAATATATTTAAAAGGCACCTCAAAATTAAAACTTAAAATTCATAACTATATTAATAAATAGCAAAAAAATTCTAAGTTTTTGTATTTTTTTAATTTATTTCAAATATATGTTATTTTAGTTTTATTTAAATTTAATTTTTATAATACATGTTATTTTAGTTATTCTTTTTTTTTTTTAGTTTCATTGTTTAACACCTATTATTTTAGCTATTGTTTTCAATTAGTTTTAAATTTAAAATATTTTTTAAATACATATGTATCTTAAGAATATAGAAACTCAATGCTAAAATTGGTTTTTGTATAAACTGTTATAAATTTATAATGTTTTTAATAAGTCAATTATAAAAACAAAAACAGAGAAGGTTTTGGAGAACAATAAACTCAATGAATAAAAATATGCCATGTGGACCAGTTTATCACCTACATTACTAGCATTATGTTACACCCCTCTCATTTGGCTCCCAAAAATCCAAATGTTGTTGCTTATGGCTCTAAAGTCCTCTATATATACTGTTCACCCAAAAAGATTGAGAAAGACTCTAGAACGTGATGGACACTTCTAGAGTAATCAAGAGAGGTCTTGGCTATGCTAGAAGACTTTAGTTGGTGCTACTAAGTCCTAGAAGGCTCTAGACAAGGTCGGATGGTGCTAAATAGGTTGGACGGTCCTAGAAGCTCATAGAATGACTTAAAAGAGCCAAGATGGTGGGTGAACCTCTTAGAATGACTTAGACCATGCTTTGTCCTAGAATTCTCTATGTAAATGTCTTTGTAGATATTATAACTTTAGTTGAAAATAATCTAGACCATTTGTAAAATCATGCCACTTGACATGATCTTAACCCTTGGTTGGTTTAGGCTTTGTCTATATAAAGGACTCCTTGAGTCTATTTGTACACAAGTCCTATTTGTGAGAGTTTTAAGCATTTTAAGAGTAATACAAAGCTTTCATTCACATAAACTCTCCCAACCTTACCACTTTATCTCAAAAGCTTACTCTAAATCCCTTTCTTGAGTGTTGGTAGGCCGACTTAGTGCGACGGATTGTACTAAGTGTCGCACGATTATTTAGTTTAAGGCTAGGGTCGTGACAGCATGGTATCAGAACTTTGGTTGCTCGTTATATCGTGGTGGTTCCATTATCTAAATGAAGACTATGGCTACAACTCCTGACCCCGTCGAAGTTGGTGCTTCTGAAAATGGGCGTGATGAAAGGAAAAAAAGTACTATCTACGGCAAGTCGAGGGATGTGGTGACTAGCTTGGAGGCTAGAGTGTCCCGACTAGAGTCCAACTTGGGCACGTTGGGCGAGCGTGTAGACGATTTAGATGGCCATTGCGATGGTTTGGATACTGAGGATGCGGAAATCCACAGCAGCATCAAAGATGCGCTTGGTGGGCACGAGATTGAGTCCCTTCATTCGGAGATTGCCAAGGTACGAGATCTCTTCCAAAGAGAACTCAATAATACTTTACTTAGAGTAGATGAGATGGATGGTGATCTTGCTTTGTGCAAGTGAGCAGTGGCCATGGGAGTGATCACCACAACAACTATTGAGGCAAGGAAGGTTGAGGTACCTAAACTAAAGACCTTCAATGGTTCTCGCAATGCTAGGGAAGTTGAGATTTTCCTATGGGGACTCGAATAATACTTTGAGGCCACCGGTGTGACGGATGATGCCGGTAAAATTCGTAATACTACCTTATATCTAATTGATACCGCTATGTTATGGTAGAGGCAGAGACACAGGGAGATGCATGAGGGGTGTGCACTATAGCCACCTTTGATGACTTCAAAAGAGAGCTAAAAAGACAGTTCTTCCTCGAGAATGCCGAAAAGGAGGCGAGAGGCCGTCTTCGCCGCCTCAAATAATCTGGTAGTATTAGAGACTATGTGAAAGAGTTTACAACACTTTTTCTCGAAGTCCCTGACACTTCAGATAAAGATGCCCTATTCTTGTTCATGGATGGCCTTCAGAACTGGGCTAAGTTAGAGCTCAAGCGTCATGGTGTCCAGGACTTGGCCGATGCTATTGCCATAGCCGAGAGTCTTGTTGATTACTCTACCAACAAGGACCCTTCTAAGGCCAAAGACAAGAAGGGGGTGGAGCAAAGAGTGAGGGAGAGCAAACAAAAGGAGGAAAATGAGACAAAGATAGTTCTTCCTATAGGCACAAAGACAAGGGCAAAGAGAAGGAAGACCGTGACTTCTCCAAGCCAATAGTCAAGTAATTTCTTTGCGATGGACACATTGGGCACGCGAGTGTCCTAAGAATAAAGCTCTCAATGCCTTAATTGCCTCCAAGCCAAGCCAAGAAGGAGGTGATAGAGAAGATGGTGGTGCACATGTTGGTTCCTTGTAACTTCTAAATGCCTTGCGGTCGGCCCCTAAGTCACAAGCTAAGGGCTTACTTTTTGTGGATGCAACAATCAATGGCAAAGCCACTAAAGCCTTGGTTGACACGGGTGCATCCCACAACTTCGTCTCTATTGAGGAAACTAGGCGGTTGGGCTTGACGGTGTCCAATAGAGGAGGCTCCCTCAAGGTAGTGAACTCGGTAGCACGCCCCATCCACGGGGTTGCTCATGATGTTAAAGCTAGCTTAGGTGCATGGGCTGGCCAAGTCGACTTATCAGTGGTACAAATGGATGATTTCGCAGTAGTGCTTGGTTTGGAATTCCTTGATACAATGCGGGAATTCCCTGTTCCTTTTGCCAACTCTATGTGCATCATAGATGGTGAAAAAGCTTGTGTGGTACCAATGGAGCAGTCCACAAAAATGAAAAATAAAGTATTCTCTGCACTTCAATTCAAGAAGGGCTTGAGAAGAGAGGAGGAATATTATTTGACCATTCTAAAGGAGTACGATGATGGAGAGTTGGAACCTCAAGGTAACCTGCCCATAGAGGTACAAATTGCCTTGGATGAATTCCAAGATGTGATGTATGATGCCCTGCCTAAGAAACTTCCACCTAGGAGGGAGGTGGATCATGAAATTGAGCTTGAGCCAGGCACGAGGCCACCTACGATGAGTCCCTATCGAATGGCCTCTCCGGAGTTAGCGAAACTCCGAAAACAACTAAAGGAGTTGCTTGATGCGGGTTTCATCAGGCCCTCCAAAGCTCCTTTCGGTGCCCTAGTATTGTTCCAGAAAAAGAAAAATAGTTCACTAAGGATGTGTATTGATTATCGGGCTCTTAACAAGGTAACGGTAAAGAACAAGTACCCCATCCCGCTTATTGCAGACTTGTTCGATCAACTTGGGAATGCTAGATACTTCTCAAAGCTTGATCTACACTCGAAGTACTACCAAGTGCGCATAGCAGATAGGGATGAGCCTAAGACCACGTGCGTGACAAGGTATAGTGCTTATGAGTTCTTAGTCATGCCATTTGGTTTTATCAATGCACCTGCTACTTTTTACACTCTCATGAATAAGTTATTCCATCCCTACCTCGATTAGTTCGTGGTAGTCTGTTTTGATGATATAGTTATCTATAGCAAGACCATGGAAGAGCACCTAGAACATTTGAGGAAAGTGTTCGAGGTCTTAAGGGAAAACCAACTATTCATCAAGAAAGAGAAGTGCTACTTCGCCTAAGAGGAAGTAATGTTCCTAGGGTATAAGATAAAGAATGGGAAACTTATGATAGATGAAGCCAAGGTGCAAGCCATCCAAGAGTGGGAACTCTCTACTAAGGTGCCAGAGTTAAGATCTTTCCTCAGACTTGTGAATTATTATAAGTGTTTCATCAAGTTCTACTCAGCAAGAGCAGTGCCACTTACTAACCTACTCAAGAAGAACAAGTCTTGGGAATGGACACTTTAGTGTTAAGTTTCATTCGAAGACTTGAAGAGAGCGGTAAGCGAAGTGCCGGTTCTTAGTTTACCTGATCACTCAAAGGCATATGAACTACATACATATGCATTTGACTTTGCTATTGGCGGAGTACTAATGCAAAAAGGGCGTCCAATTGCTTATGAAAGCCGCAAGCTCAATGATACCGAGAGACGCTATACGATGCAAGAAAAAGAGATGACTGTAGTCATCTATTGCCTAAGGGTGTGGTGACACTACTTGTTGGGTACTCACTTCACGATCATGACTGACAACATAGCCACAAGTTACTTTCAAACTCAGAAAAAGTTAAGTCCCAAGCAAGTTCGGTGGTAAGACTTCTTGGCAGAATTTGATTACAAGCTTGAATATAAGCCTGGGAAGGCCAATGTGGTGGTAGATACCCTAAGCAGAAAGGCGGAGCTTACTGCCTTAAGCAGGCCCGATAGCATCTTGATAGAGAAAATCAAGGAAGGACTGGAACACGATGTTATTACGAAGAGCATGCTGCCCCAAGTAATAGAAGGAAAGACGAGATGTTTTTGACTAAGCAACGGACTTCTCTATGCCAAAGGTAATCGACTCTATATGTCTAAGTAGGGGAACTTAAGAAAAGAGCTTATCAAAGAGTGCCACAATTCCTTGTGGGCTGGTCACCCAGGTTAGAAACACACTCTTGCTCTTATCAAATCTATCTACTATTGGCCTCAACTGAGGGATGATGTCGAGGCCTATGTACGAAATTGTCTTGTACGCCAACAAGACAAGATGGGACAACAATCACCGGGCGGATTGTTGGAACCTCTTCCCATTCCTAAGATGCATTGGGAAAGTATTTCCATAGATTTTATCACTAGCCTGCCTAAGTCAAAGGGCTTTGGCAGCATTATAGTGGTGGTTGATCGCTTCAGCAAATATGCTACCTTTATACCTGTTTCACCTGATTGTCCCGTCGATGAGAGTGCGCGGCTCTTTATGAAGCATGTCGTGAAGCTTTGGGGAGTCCTATCAAACATCGTAAATGATCGTGATCCCTGATTCACTGGAAGGTTTTGGACAGAATTGTTCAAGTTGATGGGTTCAGACTTGAACTTTTCTACTAGTTTTCACCCCTAAAGTGATGGCCAGACGGAAAGGGTGAATACCTTGCAGGAGTTATACTTGAGGCACTTTGTAAGTGCCAATCAAAAAGATTGGGCAAAATTACTTGATGTAGCCCAATTCTCCTTTAACCTCCAGAGGAGCGAGTCTACGGGCAAGAGTCCCTTCGAGATAGTCATGGGTCAACAACCTATGATCCTACATGTCTTAGCAACAAGTTACGGTGGAAAGAGTCCTGCAGCATTCAAGTTTGCTAAGGCATGACATGAACAAGCGGAGTTGGCTAGGGCCTACTTGAATAAAGCTTCTAAAAGAATGAAAAAGTGGGCCGACAAAAAGAGGAGGCACGTTGAGTATCAAGAGGGGGATTTAGTCCTTGTCAAGTTATTGCCCCAACAATTCAAAACCTTAAGGAAGGTGCATAAAGGGTTGGTGCGCAAATACGAATGTCCATTTCCGTTACTCAAGCATGTAGGTAAGGTCTCCTATAAGTTTCAACTCCCTACCAAGTTAAAGATTTTCTCTGTCTTCCATGTTAGCATACTAAAACCCTACCATAGAGATAAGGGAGATCCTTCAAGGGGCGAATCCAAAAGGGCCCTTACTGAGGTGGTAACTTCTTTTGATAAAGAGGTAGAGTGCATCTTGGCTGATCGCTTGATTTACTGACGTGGTATTCCTAACTATCGGGAATACTTAGTGAAATAGAAGAATTTACCCGAGGCCGAGGCTAGCTGGGAGCATGAAGATGCCTTGTGGCAATTCAAAAACCATATTGAGCGGTTCAAAGTCGATGGCGCGACGGGGACGTCGTGAACTTAAGTGGGGGAGGGTGTTACGCCCCGCTTATTTGGCTCTCAAAAATCCAAATGTTGTTGCTCATGGATCTAAGATCCTTTGTATATACTGCTCACCCAAAAAGATTGAGGAAGACCTTAGAACGTAGTGGACATTTCTAGAGTAATCAAGAGAGGTCTTGGCCATACTAGAAGACTCTAGTTGGTGCTACTAAGTCCTAGAAGGCTCTAGACAAGGCCAGATGGTGCTAGATGGGTTGGAGGGTCCTAGAAGCTCATAGAATGACTTAGAAGAGCCAAGATGATGGGTGAACCTCTTAGAAGGATCTAGACCATGCTTTGTTCTAGAATTCTTTATGTAAATATATTTGTAGATATTATAACTTTAGTTGAGAATAATCTAGACCCTTTGTAAGATCATGCCACTTGGCACGATCCTAATCTTTGGTTGGTTTAGGCAAAGGACCCCTTGGGTTCATTTGTACACAAGTCCCATTTGTGAGAGTTTTAAGCATTTTAAGAGTAATACAAAATTTTCATTCACATAAATTCTCTCATCCTTACCATTTTGTCTTAAAAGCTTACTCTAAGTTCCTTTCTTGAGTGTTGGTAGGCTGACTTAGTGCGACAGACTATATTAAGTATCGTACTATTTTCTAATTTAAGGTTAGGGTAGTGACAATTAGCTTCAAATTAAAGTCATCCATGCATTTGATTTCATCTTAGGCCCCCAAAAAAAAAAGAAAAAAAAAAGAAAAATGAACTTATATTTTATTTGATGTAATGTAAATAGAAAATGAAGTCATCGGTTAGGGACGAGTTGGAACTTGGAATTAGTTTATTTTATTTGGGAATACGCATACACACTGTGACCCGAACGCTAGCTTCTCTCTAAAACCCTTGCTACCCGCCTCTACAAGTCGAATTAGGGTTTACTCTGTCAGCCATGGGAGGAGGCTCGCGAGCTCAAGTGAACAAAGCTCACAAGACTCGCTTTTCTTCCAAAGCGTCTCGTCACGAACACAAAACCTCTCTCAAAGGTTTTGCCCCCTTCTTTTTCTTTCTTCTACTTTTCTTTGGTTGAACATTTTTTACTCTTGATTTTCCGTTAGTCGATCAGAAACCCTAGGGAAAAGAAATAGAACGAGGAATCGCATTCATATTAGTGCTAATTTTGCTTATTTCTTTTTTGGGTTTTTTTTGGGTAATGTGTTACAGAAAAAATGTGTTGGCTGGTCAATTGAGACGGTTGTTTTCCAACTTTTGATTCTTGTTGTTGTTGGTGTAGTGAAGAGTAGGATTGTTAAATCGGAGCACAATGGCAAGGGGGCTAGAGCTGCTAGAATGCAGCGTAACAAGATGGTAACTATTCCAAATCTTCTTTATGGAAATGGGTTTTCTTTTCTTTCTCTCTCTTTTTTGTTTTTTTTTTTTTTGGGGGGGGGGTTTACTTTCCTGTGGTACATTTCTCTTTGCAGCTACGAGATCAAAAACGAGCAGCTCTTTTGAAAGAGAAAAGGGCCTCCAGTGGATCAACATGCTCTCCCCGTGTCATTGTGAGTAATTTCCTTGTCTCATTCTTTTCGAGGAGTTTTCTTTTGGTGTGTGTTTGGTTTCCTCAACTGTTACAAAATGTATTGGTTTGTGTTCAGTTTTATCAATTTGGCCAATTTTAATAACAGGTCCTTTTTGGGCTCTCCGCTTCTGTGAACCTGAATTCACTTGCCGAAGATATTTTGTCATTGTTATCTACAGAGGGTTCTTCGGTTCTGTCGTCAACTGTTGCTTCTTCCGACTATAAGCTGAGAGCAACAGTAAGCTAGTGTTCTGAATTTATCTTAGTCCTTCCTCTGAAATTTTCAGATATTTGAGTTTCTTTATGCTGTTTAGTCTTAATAATCCATTGTTGCAAACAATTTAGTAGTAGGCAAACTAGGCCTTATTGTTGTCTCCTCTATATTTCGATTGTTGATAACCACAGATGTGCGGCAAGTATATTGAATTTGTGATATTACAGATGCTTTTTACATCTTATTTGTTAAAAAATATAAGATGTGTTAAATTAAAAGGAAGAAGTAGATGATGATAAAAACATTATTTCTCTTCTTCTTCTCTTTATTGTTTTGGAATAAGGCACTTGTAGCTGTCTTAGCGAGAAGATAAGTTATCCAACTAGTTAGTCCAGATTACCCTTGGGACATGCCTTATTTTCCTTTAAAATTTTATTTTGGTAATTATTATTTATTTCATAGCTTTGTTATGGTAATCGACACGGAATAATGATGGCAAATAATCTTGGGATTGAACTGTTTTTATTGCTTTAGGTACTGAAAGCTCCTCATGGAGATTTGCTATCGTGTATTGAAATGGCAAAGGTATGCAATCTTACTGAACTTATTTGAGTTTTTTTTTTTTTTATTCCCCCTGGCTTTGGGCCTTGTAGAACGTGATTTTGCTTTTATTGACATTTTAGACACGGATTGAATTGTAGGTTGCTGATCTGATCGCTTTTGTAGCATCATCAAGCTCTTCGTGTGAAGGAAACACATCCGACTACATTGATTCGTTTGGAAGCCAATGCCTTTCGGTGTTTAGATCTCTTGGTTTGCCAAGCACTGCCGTGCTTATCCGTGTAAGTTATTATTGATGTGATATGGATAAATAATTTGCTCTTTCTTCAAAATGGAAAATTAGGTTTTTGCGAATATAATAAGATTATTCTTCAATACCCTGTAGGATCTACCCAGTGAGACGAAAAGAAAACATGAAACAAAAAAAATATGTGCTTCCAGTCTTGGTTCTGAATTTCCTGAGGATTGTAAGTTCTATCCAGCTGATACAAAGGATGAGTTGCACAAGGTATGTTTTAACTAATAAAATTTATAAATATTCTGGCTAGTTGTTCCAACTGAAGTCTAATGGGACAATTGAACACTTTACATGCGTTATAACCTGCCAAATGTTCAGTTCCTTTAATTGGTTAGTACTTCTTATATCTTTCATTTATGATATTGTACCGCAGTTCATGTGGCTTTTCAAGGAGCACAGGCTCTCAGTTCCTCATTGGCGAAGTCAACATCCTTATCTCATGGCACAAAAGGTGCTCAAATTCATCTGTTAGTTCTACGTTACTTGAATGTCATGTCTTTGTGGAAGAAGATGGGGACAAGTTATCTTATTTGCTCAGCGTCATTATATACCATATAATTATGTTTTATTAGAAACAGAGGAATTAGAAAATCAAAATTTGAAACCTATATGCATCTATTTACAGCCTTTTTTTTTTTTTCAACATGTCGAGTTTAGGTTGATGTCATGGCAGATAGTGGCAACTCGGGAAAATGTACTCTCCTCCTTGCAGGCTATTTGCGTGGACGCAACTTGTCTGTTAATCAACTGGTATTTAATTCATCCTCTTGATTGCCTTGGGTGGTATGAATTTGTAGTTATGTCTTATTTCCTTTATATCAGGTTCATGTTTCTGGTGCTGGAGATTACCAGTTGTGCAAGGTTGAAATTCTCAAAGACCCATTTCCTCTTAATGCAAGAAAGGAGCAGGATATAATGGATTCAGATGACATTAGTGATGAGGTATTGATCTTTTCTCTTTTTATTGCGGAGGAAAAGTGTATGACAATGTTGAGGGCATATTTATCCTCTTGACCATCCTATCTTTTTTAAATTTGGTATCTTGATGTTTTCAGAAAAGTTGTACTTGTTAACTCATCTGCTGGCCTAGGTTATTGTACATATTTCTATTGGTTAGTGTAGAATTTTGAGATTTGATATTTCACACTCTGATTTACACTTTTGTAGGTTGTCCGTTGCCTGGTTCCTGATCCTTTGAAGCAGGAGCCTCTGCTTGTTGAAAATGTTCCTGACCCTCTAGCTGGGGAACAGGTAAATTGACAAAGTTGAATTGTTATTTTTCCATCAACCATTTTGCGCCCTTCCCAGTTAGTTCTTGTATGTTGCTATTTTTGTATTTCTCATAATGGTCTATTAAGAAAAGAGGTGTTAAGCGTATAGAAGAGATCAAAGCTAAGAGCACAAGCTGTCTTGCAAAACTTTGTTATCTTAAGCAATTTATTCTACAGAGGTGTGTTGTTGACAAGGTTTACGACAACCATTGCACTATTGCATTATCAAATCCTTGATGATGACCTATTAATATTAACCTCTTTCGTATTTAACTAGTTTAATTGCACTTCATGTTTTGAATTATGGTGTTCCTTGTTCATTTTACTTTACCAATGGCTATGTGATGTAGTAGTTGAAGGAGAAAGAGAAGAAAGAAAAGGAATAAGAGACAAAGAATATTTAATTTAGAGAGAGAACAAAAAATTCTAGAGAGAGAATGTCTGAATAGTTGTATTTCATAAATCATCTGAAAAATAATAAACAGAGAAAAGCTTATTTATAGATAAGCTCCTGAACAAAACTAGGAAACCAACAAGTTCTAGAAACAAACTAGAGAGAGTATGTCTAAATAGTTGTATTTAATAAGTCAGGTCTTGAAATATAAGAACATAGATAAGCGTATTTATAGATAAGCTCTTGAACAAAACTAGGAACTTAACAAGTTCTAGAAACAAACATAAAAAGAAAACATTAAACTAGTTACTCAAAATTAAGTAAAATTAATAATTTAATAAAACATGATAATAATCTTACTGTGATTAATTGTTCAACTGCCTGGCATATGATTAGCACTTAGATTATAAATTTTACAACAGACTTGGCCGACAGAGACAGAAATTGCTGAGGCTGATAAAAATCAGAGACAAAAAAGGTCGAGAACAAGGACTCTTCCTCGAGGCACTTCAGAATACCAGGTCTGTATATTTTGTTGTCTGTGACATTTAGAATGTCTGTATATTATTTGTTGTATCTTTTGTCCTTGTTTTCTCCTTTGTTTTGGGTAGTCATCCATTTTGTTGGTAATGTATTTTGCAGGCTGCTTGGATTGTGGATGATACAGATGAAGAGGATTTAGCTAGTGATGATGAAACTGATGGCATGGTATTAGATGAAAGAGAGGGTGATTTTCCTCAGCAAGAGGACAATAGTGATTATGATCTCAGTGATGATCAAGCTTCTCTAAACTTGAGGGACTCTGATGAAGAAACTGATGTCGATTCTGTGATGATGGTGAGTTTTGATGCTTAAAAATATTTGTGTACTGTTTTTGTTTTTCGGTAGTCTGGATGACTAGCCTGTTTTTAGCAAAGCATCTATCCAAAAAAGGAACAGGTGTTTGTTAACAGCTAAGATTAGACTAGCAATGTATGAAACAGCTGTAATTGATTAGAGCAGCAATGTACATGTAATTGTCTTCTTCGTTTGTTACTTTATGATTCTATGATTGTGCTGGCGGAAAAAGAGTTCCTAGGTTTGTGTATTTTAATTATGTTTCTCATCTGTGATTTGCAGGAAGGCGAAAACTTGACAAGGGAGCAGTTAGAAAATGAAATCCAAAAATTGAAAAAAGCACATGCTGATGATGAGGGTATTTATCTTCTTCTTTTTTGTCTTCCCCCTTTCCAGGCTAAGTTGTGTTTGATGGAGTCATTGATTTGCTTTTGATCAATTGTTACTTTATAACCTATTATTTATATGAATCCATGATTCAAAGACACAAAGTTTATTTGCTGGAAGTAAATACTATGGAAGAAAACATGCTCAAATCTTGACCTGATTTTATTTCATATATGAAAAGTAAATGGACTTCTTCAAATTTACCTATAGTGAAACCTCTGATTATCCAGCTTCGTATTTGGGTTAATTTCTTTATGTTTGCCGAAAGATAACCGCGTGCTTGACTTTAAACCAAACTTTTTCATTGAGATGAGCTTATATATTATTTACTCATTTTAATGATTTTTTTTTTTAAAAAGTTTCAGTAAACTGATTCTTTTTATATTTCAGAGTTTCCGGATGAAGTGGATACCCCTATAGATGTTCCTGCTAGAAAGCGATTTGCCAAGTATAGAGGCCTTAAGTCCTTTCGCACCTCTTCGTGGGATCCCAAAGTAATTTTTGAAATGCTATAATCTTTTTAAGCATTTGGAAACTTAAGCCTGGGAATAAAATACATTGCTTTGAATGTCAGGAATCTTTACCTCAAGATTACTCCAGAATTTTTGCATTTGATAATTTCACACGAACACAGAAACATGTTCTTTCTAAAGCATTAGATATGGAACAAGTAGAAAGGGATGACTGCATACCAGCTAATTCATATGCAAAGCTGCATATCAAAGAAGTGCCCAGTGGTGTTGCCTCTAAATTATGTCTGCTTGCAAAAACAATGCCTGTTGTAGCATGTGGGCTTTTGCAGCATGAGTCCAAGATGTCTGTCCTACATTTCAGGTACTTGTATTTTGGTGTTTTGGCACTTTTTTTGGATGTTGTTCCATGTAAACACAATTGGTTTCACGACTTAGACCATCTATGTTTTGCAGCATAAAAAAGCATGATGGATACAGTGTGCCTATCAAAGCGAAAGAAGAACTAGTATTCCATGTTGGCTTTCGCCAATTTGTTGCAAGGTAGTTTTCTAATGGTAGCTGTTGCTTTTATTGAACTTTATTGGCATTTTGATGTCATGGTATGTTACTTTGTAGGCCAATTTATTCTACTGATAACATGAATTCGAACAAGCACAAGATGGAAAGGTTTCTTCATGCAGGGCGTTTCTCGATAGCGTCAATTTATGCTCCAGTTTCATTTCCTCCCCTTCCTTTGATAGCCTTGAAGTATGCTGAACGAGATGTTGCTCCTGCAGTTGCTGCTGTCGGTTCTCTGAGAAGTATTGATCCAGACAGGATTATCTTGAAGAAGATTATTTTAACTGGGTATGATTTATTATGGACTTCAAGTAATTATGTGGTTGCTTGTTACCTCTGGTCTATTAAGTACGGCAGAGAAAGAGCTTTTGCTTCCCCTCGTGTTTTGGAGCCTTTTGAAGCTTTTAGATTTGGAATTGTCACTTTACAAACCCATAACATCCCATTTCCAATGAATTTTTAGTTCTTTTTTTTTTTTCTTAGAAGAAGAATTTTCAATTGGTGACCATATACTTTGCATTTTTATTATTTCTGCAATCTAACTTAATGACTAAACTTGGTTTTAATGATTAACTTCATGCAATCCTGCATGAATCTTGCATCCGATATTGTAAATTGTCAGCACAAGGTTGTAGTTTGATATAAAATTAGTACATTTTTCCAATATCTATGTTGAGGCCTGTTTTGATGGCAGCTACCCCCAACGAGTATCGAAGTTGAAAGCTTCTGTGAGATATATGTTCCATAACCCTGAGGATGTAAGATGGTTCAAGGTGAGGAATTCATTGTACATTAATTATTTGTGGATTGTCATAATCCTTGTGTAGCTTATAAAATATCATTATATCAGCATGATTGTTTTTTCCGATGGTGGTGTTTTCAGCCTGTGGAAGTGTTCACCAAGTGCGGTCGCCGTGGTCGCATTAAGGAACCTGTTGGTACACATGGTAAGATACTCAGTAGTCCAAGAAATGTAACCTGGTGTGTTTGTTTGGTAATCACTTATTTAAACAGTTTTTTGTTTTTTAATCAAAAAAGTGGAAATATTTTTCAAAAGTATGTTTGGTAAAACTACTTTTATTTTTCGTTTTTCTAATTTGACGACAAAATTTTTAAAATTTTGAAAACAAAAATTTCTTACTTTCAAATATTTTTTAAATAATGTTGTAGAAATGCTAGTATCAAAATTCAAACATATCTAAACTCCCGTCACCATTTCTCTTGACATTTTCTCTCTCATCACTATTTCTCGTCATTATCTCTCTAGCCTAATGTAAAAGTGAGATTTTTCTAAATATTTCTGAAAGTTGTATTTTTCAAAATAAAATTTTAAAAGTGGTATTTTTCAAAATATAATTGTAAAATTTGGTACTTTTCAAAAAATATGCCAATAAAATTTAAAAAAAAATATCACTTTTTAAAGTTTTATTTTGAAATATACCACTTATGAAATTTATTTAGATAAATATCACTTTTCTCTCCTATTTTCTCCTTCCTTTTTCCTTTATTACTCTCCCTTTTAATTTTCACTTTCAAAAGTAAAAAGTGCTAGTTACCAAATATGTATTTATTTTTTATTTTAGAAAACAAAAAGTACAACATTGTTACCAAACACATTTTTGTTTTTGAAATGCAAAAAACAAAATAAGAAAAAAATACTTTCATTTTTGTGTTTAAAACAATAAAAAATAAAAATGTTATCAAACAGCACCGTTATTTTTCTTATCTTCTACAAATTGCACTTTGTCCTTTCGATATTCTTGGTGATGTTTGAAAGATGAAATATTACCGTAGTGGTGACTACGAAGTGGAGAGAACAAAGGAATCTGACTATCTGAGTGTGCATCCATATTGACACGCTTTTTGAAAATTTTTCAATTTTTATTGAATCAGTGAGATTTTATCATAAAAATTTATTTTGGTGTCTTCAGGGTCTATGAAGTGCCTTTTCAATGGGGCCCTTCAGCAGCATGATACGGTATGCATGAGCTTGTATAAGCGTGCGTATCCGAGGTGGCCAGACCATTGCTTCCCAATTATTGATTCTTGACAAGACAAGTGGCTTGGTGCTCTCTCTTTAAGATTTTCGTCTTTTGGAGCACAGAAGAAACCCATGCTGCTTGCTGATGGGAATGAAGCTCTGGTTCAGATTGGTGGTCTAATGCCAATTTTTCTGGCAAGACACTATCGATTGTCAGTATATGTCTTCCATATTTCTTTCTAGTTTAGTAAAAAGATAACGATGTAATTTTTCCGTAGCATTTTTTTTTTTTTAAATTTTTGGGAGCTGAGAGAATTAGCACATTCTGTTATGGTGAGGCGGACGCTGTTTTTCATATTTTTATTATTATTATTATTATAATTATTATTGTTGTTGTTATTATTATGGCGAAGTTGACATTTCTTTTTTTTTTTTTTCAAATTATTATTCCCATTGTGTTTCAAACTTAAGAGGAATGCTTATTTTCAAGTTTATTTAAATAAATTGAAGTTATCCTTACCTCTCAAATTGGAAAAAAAAGTTGGAAATATGGAAGGGAAGGGCTAAAATCGTCACCATTTGGACTGTATGTTCATGATTTGAATTATATTTTAATTACAAGTTTACCCATAATTAGAAAAATAAATAATAAATTAATGTTAAATGTACCTGTTATGATTTTGAACGTATATGGTCCAAATATGATAGTTTAGAGCTTTTCTTACCAAATTACAAGCGAAAAAATTAATGAAAAAGAAGAATCCCTAAGGTTACTTAAATCCTAGAAGGAAGTTTCTTTTTCATTATTCAAAATCACCGCAATAAAAAAAATCCTAAAGAAAGGGTGAAAGGGAGATCTAGCATTGACGATGTTTGATGAAAAGAGAGATAGAAAGATCTAGTACATAATATTACACGTACAAATTATATGTTATATGCACATATATGTATAATGTATATGAGGTCCCGATGATGTCCCGCTTCCACAGGTAAAGGGACTAGTCACGTCCATGTAATGTGTGTCAGAAGGCTTCATAATAGATACAATAAAGAAATCGACCATAAAAGGATTCAGTGTCTGGCTCATGAGACGCTAAAATTTTGGAGGGCATATAAAAAGAATATTTAGAGGCAAAAGTATAACTAGACATGAGTAAGTGGTGGCAGACAAGTCATTTTGCCAAAGAAAAGGTTTTTAAATGTAGCACATAATTTGCTTAGATACCAACTCAAAACTTTAAAATGGAGTAATATTATTTAATTTTTTTTTTTCATCTCCAACTCATTATTCTAAATACTATATCAAAAAGAATATTTACTGCACTAAAAAAAATATTGTCCATTTTTAAACTCAAATCTCTTTTTAACCCTTAGAATATATTTAGAAATCAATTTTTATGAGCATACATTTGGTAATTTGACAAGAAAGGACAAAAATGAAAATAAAAAATAGCGCAGAACGCTATTGCTGCAGACGACATTGTAGCATTTCTCAATTTTAGTGCATAATTTGCCGCCCGGTTGGAGTGGATTTGGTACGCTATTTTGGCCAAAAGTGGCATTTTGTTGCACAATTGGAGATGGCCTAAGAACATAAAATGGAAAAACGGTACAACAATCATCAAAATAAAGAACAAAAACTGCAACTTCTATTTATGATGTAGTAGAAGGAGATAAGGATAACTAACGTAGCTGAGAAGCTGATACACGTAGAGTATTAAGCGTAGCACAAAAACTGATAACTTTTGCTATGACATGGTAATCCAACACCATCCATTTATAGATAAAATAGTGTATATGGTAAATGATATTAAAACTAAAGTTGGTAAATTTTTTTAGTTCTGTTAATATCATCAACACAACCTACATGTTGTATATACTAAATAGAAAAAATTTCATGTATCAAAAATAAAACCTACAAAAGAAGGATATCATTTACCGCAACATATATCTTATAAACCACGACTAAAATTATATATACTAAAAAAAAATCATTAATCAAACAGTATGATAAAAAATATTCAGCAATATAATGTAACCTACAAAACAAGGATAATATACAATATATAGTTTATAAAAAAAAGATAATATAAACCATAACAGAAATCTTAGATACAATGACCATAATTTTATATACCAAACAAAAATAGTTTCATGAACAAAAAATAAAACCTACAAAAACAAGCAAGGATACTATATATCACAACAAATATCTTATTTACTAGAACCAAACTATTACATACCCAAAAAAAATTCGTGAACCAAAGTATCAAATAGTAAAAGAATGAAAATGTTAAGCAACACTAAATACATAATAGAGATGCCATATACAACAACAGAAATCTTATATACCACGATCAGAATTTTATATGCAAAAAAAAAAAAAAAATTCTAAGAATGAAAATTTACTAAAAGATTATGTAAAAATATAGAAATTAATAATTATCGCTTACAAAAATAAATTAAAATCTATAATAGCAACACAATTCAAAATCCCCAAGTGCAAAATACAAATAAAAAATTCAACTAATAAAATTGAAAACATACCTTCAAAAATCAACACTTGAATTCCCCAGTAGCAACAATAAAGACAGCCCAAAGATGATTACGGACACTGGAAAATTTCAGATTCAGAAGAAAATGGAAAGGGGAGAGAACGACCTAATTGGTAAAGGGCAGAATTAGAAATAAAAAATTATATAAGTCGAAGGTTTTAAACAAAGTGGACATTTAGCTATAAAATTTTAAAAAAGAGGATATATCCTTCGTACTTAAAGAATTTTTAAAAAAGGGTAATTCTGGATACAACAACACTGAAGCCCAGCCCACTTAAGAAGCCCAAAAACGTCGTCCTTTGGTATTTTGCAGACCAGCTTCTCCCAAAACACTCACTAAACCCTCGTCTCTCTGTTACTCCCTTCTGAGACTGAAACTGAAACTGAAAGGTCTAGCGTAAACAGAAGCTTCTTTTCTCTAGTCCGGAGCCTTGAGAAGGAAAAATAAAATAAAATACTAAAAAAAAAAAGGGGGAATTCGAGCCGTTTAGAGCTATCGGATATTACGAGCGGTGTCCCCTTCTCCGTTCGAAGCCTTGGTCACCGTCAGTGTCGTCGGCAAAGCTTTTCAGATTTACAATGTAAACCCTAAACCTAATTCAGAAACCATGAACAAAGCGACAGCCGTTTTGTGGTCGTCGGCGAACTTGTTTCAGAGATCAAAAGCACGAGAACATGTACGTAAAGTTTTCGACTGTTCTCTTAAACTTTCTCGTGAAAATAAATTTTAAATTTTTGTACGTATGACAGTTGTAGTCAACATTTCATTTTGGGATTCCGGCGAGATGATTTAATTGGAATAATTGGTTAAAAATCATTGATATATGTCCTCGCAGGGGCGGGGATGGAGAGGTGCCTCGACCTTAAAGGATAAGAAGGCATCAAATAGTAAGCTTTCAGAATTCTTTGGTTAGAAACCATGCACTTTATTAATCATTAATGGATTGTGCGTTGCGGAATCCTAAACACAATCGACATTTCAAAAAGTTCTACTTATGATTTTTATGCTTTATTTTGAGATTTTCTTACAAATTTTCATAAATGCAGGCTATAATAGTCGTTGGTGTGGAGCAGAATCAACCACAATGTCCATGCAGAAGCGGATTGTTGATGCGCTTTGTTTGGGTGAGAGAGGTAAAGCCTCCAGTCTCCTTTTAAGTCTTGGTCGTGGAAATTACTCACTAAGAGCCAATGATTTTACGGATATCCTTAACTACTGTTCAATGTCACCCGATCCATTGGTAAGCTACAACCTTACTTCCTTTACTTTTTGCCATTTGGTTTCCTGTTCTAAGAACTCGAGCTTCACTAGCGTCCCATTTCTGCCGGATGCTCTGAAAAAATGAATATTTGAAAGAGTCACATGCACATTGCGTTTGGTTGCAGTTTGCCATGGAGACTTGGAGAGTGATGGAGGAAGAAAAGATCAGGCCAGATAGCCATACTTCCGTGCTTATGATACGCGCTCTCTGCAACGGGGGTTACATCGATGAGGTTTAACTCTTGAGACACATACTCGTAAAGTGGTTTCTTGCAATCCTAAGGACTTTATTGCTTATTTATCCATCTTCTTATGTGTTTTATTTTCGGTTGTAGTAATAAAGATACTATGAATTACAGTCCATGAACTAACTATTTGGATCACCCGCAGAACTTAAGATTATTTTTAATCAACTGGGTACAATGGACTGATGTTGTGTCTTCCTCCTTTGCATGTTCAGGCATTTAATTTGATAAATTTTCTTGGAGAAAGTGAGGGCATTTACCCTCTTCTCTGTGTTTACAATAGCTTCTTGCGCGCCTGTGCCGAAATGCATAGTATAAGTCATGCCAATCAATGTTTGGATCTGATGGACCATAGAATGGTAGGGAAAAATGAAGCTACTTACTCAGAGCTTCTCAAGGTGAGTTAATTTTGACTGTTATAATCATCTTATTTTGTATTCTTCAAGTTAATACTGTTGTGATGTCGAGATCATCTGATTACAGCTACTCCTTTTCAATTTCAGTTAGCAGTTTGGCAGAAAAACTTGTCTGCCGTCCAAGAGATATGGAGGGAGTTTATCAAAAACTACAGTCTAAACGAAATCTCTCTGAGTAGATTTATATGGTCCTTTAATAGGCTGGGAGACTTAAAATCTGCTTGTGGGGCTTTGCAGCAGATGGTCAGTTTAGCCATCAGTGGTAACACTTCTCTTTACGAAACTGAAGGAAAGCTGTGTTCTTCCAGATTAGACATTCCTATACCTTCAAAACATGAATTAATTTATCTGACCAAGTTGGATAGTGATGCTAGTAATAAAGACCAATGCTCTGTTTTTAATATCAAAACTAGAGTGACTGACCCTGTTCAAGTAAGAATGCCGGATCCGTATAAGAGTAAGCCTGTCATGAAAGTTTTGAGGTGGGCTTTCAGTGATGTCATTGGTGCTTGTGCATTTTTAAATAATAATGAGCTTGCGAAGACATTATTAGCACAGGTACAAAATTATGTTGTTTCAAACTTGTGGAATGTGTACATGCAAATTATTGATTTCATTCATATTCTGCTCTGTCTTAAAGTCTCTCCCAAAGTGTTAAGACTGTCTCAGAAATTCACTTTCATTAAGCTTTTTTCGTTATTTGGTTTCAATATTATTAAGAGCTTCATTTTACTGATACTATCTTTTCCATCTTTGTAGATGCAAATAGTTGGTTTGCAACCATCAAGCTATACGTACGATGGTTTTATCAGAGCAGCTATTTCCCAGTGGGGTTTTAGTACCGGCATGGAAATGGTAACTTGTATTAGTTTTCTATAAGCTATTATCTTTCCCAACTTTCTTTTAAACTAGATATACTTCTTGAATTATATTATCACTTCTTCTTAAGATTACGTTCATATCATATTTAAGAGAGAAATATTTTCAACTTGATTTGTTGTGTGTTTTGCAGTTGAAAATTATGCAACATCAAAATTTGAAAGCTTTCGATCGGACTCTTGCGACCCTTTCAATGGCTTGCAGTAAAGCATTAAAACTGGATTTAGCTGAGGCTATGCTTCAACAAATTTCTACATGTCATCATCCATATGCTTTTAATGCTTTTTTTGCAACATGTGACAAATTGGTGTGTTGAATTTTTGCATGTCTGAATTTGTCTCTTCTTTTTCCTTCTCATTTTGGTCTTAGATTTCACTGACACTTGCAGCATTTCAGATTTTATTAGTACTGTGCCATCTCTGTCTAATATTGTTGCCTTAAATTTGGCAGGACCAACCTGAACGTGCCTTGCGGGTATTGGCCAAGATGAGAAATCTAAAACTTCTGCCGGATATTAGGACATATGAGCTTCTGTTTTCTTTATTTGGTACAGTGAATGCTCCGTATGAAAAGGGCAATATGTTGTCACATGTGGATGTTGCTAGAAGAATAAATGCAATAGAAACGGATATGGCAAAAAATGGGGTCCAGCACAGTCATTTATCAATGAAGAACTTGGTAATTCCTAACCCACATAAGAAAATGTTGAAATTTTTTAGCTATTTCTGTTATGACATACATACATACAGACATACGTAAATATGTATATGGATACATATTGTATATATTACTATATGCAATTGTATTTCCCCCCCCAAAAAACCAAAAATTTTTGTTCTATTCTGATTCTGCTATTGTCGTTTTTCTATCGTATTTATCTATTTCTTGTATATTTTTTCTTTCCTCTGGAGCACATTGAATGTATTTTCACTTATTTGTCAATCTTTTCAGATGAAAGCCCTTGGAGCAGAGGAGATGATAAAAGAACTGATCCATTACTTACATGTCGCAGAAAGCCTATTCACTCGTAGCAAAATTTATCTTGGGACACCCATCTACAATACAGTGTTGCATTCTCTTGTTGAGGCCAAGGAAGTAGGCACTTTAAACCCATGTGTTCTCGTCTATTTGCTTATTCACGAGATGTGATGTAAAATAGTTTTGTCCAGTGGTAGTGGTTGGTTACAAGCTTTCTTCCTGTTGACATGCAGAGTCACATGGCAACAGAACTATTCAAACATATGAGGTTATGTGGTGCCTTCCCCAATGATGCGACTTATAATATAATGATAGATTGTTGTAGCATTTTAGGAAGCTTCAGATCTGCTTGTGCTCTTGTCTCAATGATGATTCGTGATGGGTTTTATCCAAAGGCGTTGACTTTCACTGCTCTAATGAAGGTATCTATATATACTGCTACTAAAGTCAGATTTTGCGTGCGGTCTTAGGCAAACTAATATGCTCTTATGTATGGATACAAATATTTATTTGTGAAAAGTCCTAATATTGAATAGTTATGATATTAATTCTGCTGATTTACCTGAAATCCCCCACTCATAGATTCCTCTCAGCTTTAAATTTTCCGGGTGTTGTAGTTTTTTCCTTTCCGAATTAATTCTTAATGTCTCATATTTGGCTATATGAATCATGTTGTACTCCAAATTTGCTTCCATTCTTGAATTGTCCCTTACCCTTTGTAATCAATGCAACTACATGTTTCTCCTGATAATAAGAATCGTTTTACTATAGTTATTTCTCTCTTCAAACTTCATCTTCTTTTCCGCTGTTGCCAACCAGTTAAATGTGTTGTTTATACACTTTTCCTGCCTTCCCATACTTGAGATTCTTACAATAGTAGCTCAAAGTTCTCCTAGGTGTTTGAATTTTTTTTTTAATTTTATTTTTTATTGGTATCATTATTATTATTATTTTTTTTATGTACTTATATGCTTGAATATGTTGCTTAGGTAAGCAATATTAATCTGAGTTTTCCTATGTGGCTCTACCTTGTTCCAGATTCTATTGGAAAATGAGAATTTCAATGAAGCATTATATCTTTTGGATGGAGCCAGCTCAGAAGGAATTCGACGTGATGTTTTGTTGTTTAATACAATTCTTAAGAAAGCATGTAAAAAGGTACTGAATTTCTGAATTTTTTTCCTCTGGGTCTCAATTTTCTTTTTCGAGTTATGTTCAAAGCTGCATTAACCTGGAAAGTGACTTAACAGAAATAATTTCGGTCAGAACTTTTTCTTGTTAGATTTTTTTTTTTTTTGGGTATGTACATATCAGGGATCCTCCCGCTAGAAACTCTTGTGAATTAATAGGTAGATTCCTTGTGGTTTTAAACCCCAGACCTCATGGAGCAAAACCATGGGCCCAAGTTGCCTGACTACTCGACCTAGCCCTCATGGGTTTCTTGTTTGACAATTATTGGTTGAGTACCACCTCATAAATGATATATAAGTTGAGATGCAAAATATTCTAGAGTACAACACACTGTGATACTGATGTTAAAGCTGAAGATAAGAAAAGACGTTTACGATTTAATTCTCAACATGATTGAAATCACAAATTAGCGTAACTTTTGGACCGAATGCAAGTACAAGTCTTGATGTTTGTATTTAGATTCATTCTTTCTTTCTTGGAGATCTGCTATTCTGTTATCATTGCATATTATTTTGTTGATACAGCCTTTCTGTCATGAATATCAGGGAATGATTGATGTGATTGAGTTTGTTGTCGAGCAAATGCACCGAGAAAAAATTAAGCCCGATGGATCAACATGTAACTATGTGTTCTCTGCATATGTTGGCCGTGGTTTTCACAGCACAGCCATGGAAGCATTGCAGGTATTGAGTATCCGCATGTTAGGTCAAGAATATGGCGGTCTTCCAGAAGAGATGGAACTGGATTACGTCCTTGCTGAAGACGTGGAAACCGAGTCAAGGATACTGCAACTTTTTGAAAATTTTCAGGAGAACCGTGCTGTTGCCCTTCTGAATTTGAGATGGTCTGTCATGCTTGGTTTTACAGTTTCGTGGTCACCTAATCAAAGTCCATGGGCAGAAAGACTCTCAACTAACTATAATACTAGGAAAGAATGCACTTGACAGTTGACAGAAAATTGGTATTGGTCCTACCAATTTATTTTTCTTGAAAGGATTATTCCTACCCATGTTAAGTGCAGAGATTTGGAGAACAGTGCTGAGCTTAAAGTAATTGATTCTGCACAGTAAGCCACTAAGCCATTAGCTTGGCATAGTTGCGTTGTAAAGTCCTCTTTGGCCAGCAAACTCGGGTGAGACACCAGAGTACATGGCATCGGAGGCTAACTTATCAGGCAGGTGGGTGCTAATACTTTTTTCACAGTTATCTCTTAACTTGTATGTTGTTGTAACATAATCAGGTAATATATATATATATATATATATATTTTATGTATATTTGAAAATTCCTGACGGAAGTCGGGAGTTTCGATTAGCAAAGAGAAAATAAGTTCGTTCATTGTTTAAGCAAGCTTGTTCCTTAATACGAATCTTGTAAGTGGAACGGCGAGAATTTCACTGTTATGAAGCCTTTCTTGTTTGCGAAGTATAATAACTATAGAAACTTTTTCTATAAATTGGAATATCAACCGAAATAGCTGATTTTGGGACACATTTATTTATTTAAAAAAAAATCCTACTACTTTACATGAATCTTCACGTTACTAGTAAATAATCAATATACCAATATCTATTTTCTTCTTGATATACCTGTTAAAAAACGACGTGAATTAAAATACAAATAAACAAAGGAAATATTTATGTAATGTCCCAAAATAATTTGACCAAATCAACGTAATGTGGTTTCTTTGTTCTTATTAGTAAGAAATAACTTTTAAAGTATACATAATAATTAACTAAGATAGACCACAACTCTTTAAGCCAAAAAAAACAAAGAAAAATAGTTCCAGACATCAATTCTTTTAGAATTAATAAAATTCATCAAGTTCTAGAATACTTTTAAGAGGCTAATAATGTGCGGCATGCAAAAACTTTGCCCTCTACCCAACAACTAGACGATTGCAAACTCGTCAAATATACCATCGGATCGATCCAACATAACCATCAATCCGCTTAGCAGAATTTATAAATTCGTCCATTTGCAGTTAAAGTGCCTATAAATTTTCTCCAGGGGGCAACTCTTGAAGCTTCGGAGGAGTGCCAAGAACTCGCTCCATGTCAAAGCGAACTTCAATGTTCCGTAGGCTGTACCCGACCACCATCAGCCAATAAAGCAGTTTCGCAAGTTCTGGTGCCGTCGTCTCTGTTAATCTTGTCTGCAATCAAACACAACATACAACTGAAGGCCAATACACTGCCAAGAATGAAACTAAACTACAAAGTTCAACTAGAATAACTAGGATAGCAAAGGAAGCAGCCTCTAAAACATTAACTATTTCTATGTTCTAGAAACGATATAAGTCCTTAGACTCTTTAACAGAGTAAAACACATTTCACCAAGTCCTACAACACTGAGTTTAAGAAGTCTCTGTAATATGCCTAACTAGAGGAGCATAAGACGAGCTTAAACCCAATGTGAATTTAAGTATAGACCATTCGGGTTGAGAGCAACAAACCTTCATTTGGTCAGCATCTGAAACAGCCAAAAGCCGCTTGATGAATGTATTCATTGCAAGCACAACATCTTCACCAGCACTACTTGTCAAGTCCTACGAAAATAAAGACAGAGAGTTGCTGGTTCATTCATGCCCTCCTCTTAGCTTTCACACACAGGCAATAAGGTCTTATTGTTTATACTTCAGATAAAGCATTCTTGACTCACAGTTAGAGAAAATAGAGCATGAAGCAGACAGATGATTACAAAGCTGAAAAACATTATCCACATTTTTTAGCCCGGTTATCCAGAAAACTCAGACAAGGGCTTTTATTTTGAACGCATCGGGTGACAATAAAACAAGTTGTGATTGACATATAAGAGATGCAGAACTAAGTTTTTCTGTAGATGGTTCACAATTGCAAAACAATTAAGGGAACTCTTTCTGGTCTTACGAATTGTCTAAAATTCTCTACCAAACCAGCCGTCATCTGATGTCATCTATAAAGGAAACTTCATTGTTCAGCAACATACATATTAGTTGAACTAACACAAGAATGAAGTATTTCATATGAACCTTCTTACCTTTAAATTTTGGGGCTCAAGCGACTTTAGATATTCCAACAATTCATTTTGTCCATTTGCAGATTTCCTTTCTACTTGACGATTCAATTCCTCAATCTCTGCTTCAAGAAGCTCAATATATTTCTTAGCATCAATTCTCTCAGTGCCAGAAACATTATTCCACCTAATAACATCACCAGACACATTCTTCTGCGTACCAGGTGCATAATCTGGTTCATCCTGAATACTCACTGGATCATGTTAATGCATCAACTAAAACTGAATCAGGAAAGCACTAAACTGATATCTAATAATTACTCGATGAATGGCCAGAAGAATAGTGTATCAGAAGCATATGGATGCAAATGGAGGATGTTTCATGAAATACTGGCAAAAACAAATATGCATGGAAATCATGGATGAAAACAACGACAAGTTCTCAGAAGTAACATAAACAATTCTCTTATAAACGACAGTCACCGAATGGTCCATAAGTATCATGAAAAATATCAGGAGTTAACCTTTTTATCTTGCACATTAGGAAGAGCAACCTGCTCCAGACTCTGCTGAAGTTCCAACCGGTTTTGTGCATTCTTAAACATGTATCCAGTCATCATCACACTGTACATTAGCTGGGCAAGATTTTCAGCAACCTGAAACAGAAAATAAACAGTTTAAATCCAACAACATAAGAAACTATGAAGCATCAGATACACGCAAACAAAAATCGTATTTGGTTTAACAATATACTTACAGTGGTGACAGTTACTGCAAAAAATTGTGGAGGCAGTGTTCCTATCATATTTGTCACTGTTTGGCGCATTGCATCAACTACCTAAAGGAGTGCTCAAGAAACAAGTTTCATTCCCGATAAGAATTAGCACGAAATATATGATTACCCTCAACCTCTGCATGACAAATGCAGCAACATTAAGATAACAAAATCATTTCCTTTATGTTCCACTATATACCTGTTGGGGCGCCCTTTTCACAAACAACTCCATGAATTCGGGTTGAACATTCTTTACATACTCCAGTAAAAGTTCCCTCCTGCTCTTCGGCTGTTGATTTTAACACCCAATAAAAATTTAAATAAATCTATTGAGAAACGGTAAAAAATAAAATAAATAAATTGGGGAAATGGGTATTAATATATATTCTCATAATGATATTATCCGGAACCAATCTTCAATGGGTTCAATTTATATTGTTCTTTACCGGTCAGTTATTACATAGTTATTCATAAATACCACCTATATATATATATATATGGGTAATATACCCTTGAACACTCATGAAGCTCTAGATAAGCAGTGAGCTAGAACAAATACCAGAGTTCCATTTGGGGGCTTGGAATCGCCATTGGCACTGGGAGTGTCGCTATTTGAAGAATCGTAAGCATTAAGTCTCAAAGCTGATCTTCTTCCTCCACTTGTTGTCTTTACCCGAAACCCAATTGAAGATGAAGGCAACCGAGGGCCGCAATATGATGGATGAGAAAGAGAGCAAACACAAGATTTTGGTAGGAAAAAGGGTTTTACAGTCAAAGAATACATCTGGGCTTCCTTAGACCAATCGAATCTTCGGTTGTTATTGTTGAGAGCCAATATATATATATATATATATTATATATATATATGTGTGTGTACATATACAATACAATAATCTATATAAATATCTTAGTATCCTCCTATATCCTCGCCATGAGCAAGCAAAAACAGGTGGGAAAAAGAGGGACATAAGGTGGGGTTTTGTCTCGTGCGGGGATTCCCAGGAACGAGGCGGTCGCACGTGAGAGCTTTCGCTTGCTTATTCTTTGCCTCTGGAACACAATGGTCCTCCCTTTTTTTTTTTTTTTCCTTTTTTTTTTTATGCTGGCAGTGGCTGGAACACACAATGGTCTTCTTGAGACTCTGGACTCGTCTTTACATTACAGGCTAAGAACCAAGAGCATTTATAAGATTTTTTTTTTTTAAGATCAATTTAAAAAAAATTACCTTTTTTAAAAAATCTATTTAATAAATAATTATTTTATAATTTTATTTTGTTAAATAATCGTTTTTAGTTGATTTATTTTTTAAAAAAGTAAATTAATATGTGTTGATATACTAAACGTGAAAAATGGTTCGCTCAAAAAATATGTGAAAAATAGTCAATTTTTAAATAATTTAAAATTTTAATCATTGCTTAATAGTGTTAGAAAAACGGTTGGGGAAATTAATACAAATAGCTTATTTTTGATACATTTGGATTTTTTTTAAACCATTTTTTCAAAATGACTTATTTAAACTAAATTTCTAACATTTTTAACACGTTTTGGAGAGAGAATTATTTAACTTTCTGATTATGCAAAAATCTGTTTTTTCTCTACACTTTTCCCTAAAATGTTCTCTTCCTCTTCATTGACTCTATTTTCATAGCTCTCTCTCTTTCTATCATAACTCCATATTTTATCCACCATAACTCTGTCAATCGTAACTCTATACGAAGTCTTTTTCTTTCACTCTCACTCTCGCATCGTCCCATTTGGTCACATTAATTCTATGAGGAATAGGTGTGTATTTTTTTTGGTTCCTGGTCACTTATTTGTTCTAACTATAAGTTTATGGGTATGGAGAATGATAGAAGTAATTGAGTATAGATCTATTAGTTATTAGATCTATATTAGCATAATGGACCTATATCTGAGTGTGACCATTTGTCACAAATTTGTAACACGAAAAGATAGTACATCATAATCTCTCTCTCTCTCTTGACTATATCTCCATATTCCCTGTGTGTTAACTTTGTTCACCATGATTCCAGCCACCGTAACTTCATACAAAAGTATCTCACTCTCATTCTCGCATCGTTTCATTTGGTCGCATTGATTCTACGAGAAAGAGGTATACGTTTTTTTTTGGTTCCTAGTTACTTATTTATTCTCACTGAATATTATTGGGTATGGAAGATAGTAAAAGAAACTGTGTATAGATTTGTTAGTTACCAGAACTATGTCGATGTAATAGACTCATATCTAATTGTGACCTTTTATTACAAATTTATGGTACAAAGTCATAGCATATTATAATTTGATATATACATTTGCTTTAAAAGAAACTAATGTCTATAAGTTTATTTTAATAAAAAAGAATGTTGAGTATGTATGACACAAAATATGTAAATTTTGTGATAGAAAGTCACATTATTGTGACTGACAGTCGATATTTAGTTCGCATATTTTTTTTGTTTGCACCTTTATAGGCATTGTGAGTTATGATATATAATATATTGAGTAGTTGCTTTATGGAAGATATAGTAAAAGTAACTGAGTATGGATTTGTTAGCTACTAAATCTATATTGATGTAATAATTTAAGATCTGACTGTTACTTTTGTCACACATTTGTGATACAGAAACATGGTATGTCATAGTTTGATATTTACGTTTACCTTAGAAAAAGCCAATGTATGTAAAAAAAAAAAAAAAAAAAGACACGGAGTATGTGTGATGCTTAATATTTTTGTGACATGAAGTCACATTATTGTGATTGATAGTCAATATTTAGTTTGCTTATTTGTGAACATTATGAGTTCTTATTACATAATATATTGGATAGTTGCTGATATGTGTTAACTTTCTAAATTTTATGTTTTGCAGACATAAGCAGTGTTATTATTTTCTCGAAATACAATAGTAACTAGGACTACAATAACTATTATGGGACAGAGTTTATGGGTATTTTGGTTCCAATCCCAGATGAGATAAAAAGACTAAAAATGAAATGATACGTAAAGAGACTCTTAGACAAAATTACTCACGTTGTAGACAAATAATTTGTGATTGGTTATTATGATAAAGAATCAGACGAACACATAATCAAACAATTTGTAATGTAACATCATATATTTTGTGATAATCATAGGTTAATAATGAAACTAACGGATTGCCATTGTTGCATTTTATTATCCCAATTATAAACTGCCTAAGTTTCTAGACTATGATAAACTTTTATTAAATATATCTATTTTGTTTGAGATATTACATATTTTATTATGACTTATAGTTATACATTTGTGACGGGTGGTATGATAATAAATGATAGTTCAACATTATAAAAAATATACTTCAAATGTGATACCTCGACAAAAATATGTGACGAGCTGTAACATTAATTCATATATGATTTCGTTGCTAAATTTTTTTTTATCTCAGTTTATATGTACTAAAGTCTCCAATTTATTATCAAATTTTACTAAATATATCTAGCTTTCTTAAGATATTATATATGTTAGAGTAATATATTATGAGTTATACATGCTTCAACAGTGACACCTTTTCACAAATATGTGATAAATCGTAACAAATGAAAATTAAATAACCTACCCAATATTACTTTCATAAATAGTTGGCTATTTTGATCAAAAAAAAGGAGATAGGATAGTTGAGGTTTGCAGCAATGGAGTGTTTGGTAACAAATGCTGATGGAGTAGGAAATGTTAGGGGCCCTTGAGCGATTTTAGATATTTTTGTGATGTTCTTTAACGGGGTTTGGAGCTAGTTTTGACAATTAGTAATGAGATTTGGACGATTTTTGTGATAAAAAATAGCTTCTTCTTTTTGGTTGAAAATAAAGGAGAGTGTACTATGTACTTGAGGTTTGCAGTAATGATTTTGGTCGTAGGGTAATGGGGTAGTAGATTTACGGTTTTCAAAATCTTTATTACAAAAAATAATAAAATATAAACATCACAAAAGAGAAATTAGGTTAAATATGCATCATAAGAGGCATATTTTGCCACATATACTTCTCTCAATAAAACTCTGAAAAATATGCATATACCCACCTGAAATGTCACTTCTGCCCTTAATAATTGGTTTATAATGTATATGTCGCTCTTCTCCTCTTTAACCTCGCTGTAGCTCCTTATTCCTCCCTCTATATCCTCACAATCTTTCCTATAATCTCATGCTTGAATTTATCACACTGTCTAAGGAGCTGAAATTCTAAGAGCATAAACGAAGAAAAGGACAAAATTTGAAAAAATAGAAAAAAGACTTGGCAGTAAGACGGAGGACAGAAATCCGCGAAATGGGTATGTAATTTATATGTTTAAATGTTATGGGTACTGTTTGAAATGGTTTTTAACTGAGTTTCGATATGTTACGAGCATAATTTATATATTAAAAGTTGTTTTCTGGGTCTGGGATTATCTGCAAAAGTCTGGATTTCTCAAAAAATAAGACTACCTCAGTATAAGCATCGAATTTTCGATGTTATTTCGACCATATTTCGATGAAGTCTGAGATGTAAGAATTTCGTCGACTATATTTCGACTATAATTCGATGGTAGTCGAATTTTCGACCTATTTTCGATGACTATTCGATGGTAGTCGAATTTTCGACATATTTTCGATGACTATTTCGATTATTTTTTCGATCAATTTCGATGTATTTCGATTATAATTTCGACTAAATTTCGATGAAGTTTGAGATGTAAGAATTTCGTCGACTATATTTCGACTATAATTCGATGGTAGTCGAATTTTCGACCTATTTTTGATGACTATATCGATTATTTTTTTGATCAATTTCGATTATAATTTCGACCAAATTTCGATGAAATCTGAGATATAAGAATTTCGTCGACTATATTTCGACTATAATTCGATGGTAGTCGAATTTTCGACCTATTTTCGATGACTATTTCGATTATTTTTTTCGACCCATTTTTCGATGGCTAAAAATATAGATTCTTCCTTTTACATTTTATGATTTTTTCTGTTGAATCTAATTTCTTTTTTTTGTTTCATCTACAGAGTCACATTTCAACATCATGGTTTTGTATAACGGTGAATAGATGTTTTCGTCAGAGAAAATATTATGGTCTTATATTGCTAAAGAAAGTAAGGCCATGGGTGTATGGATGAGTATAACTTTTGTGACCCTTGTAGATA
>JXTB01000129.1:482762-563018 GCA_002914805.1 Parasponia andersonii
TGGCACTACATTGGGAGGTAACCTTCTAACATCAAAATCACGAGGTTTCGTCGTTGTAGTCAAATCAAGATCATCGCGATCAGCGACTCCTTCTACATTCAGCAGAAAGTATGGCAACATTTTCATCATTAGACGCATGGCTTCCTCGACACGTGCATCAATATATAATTCTTGGTCAGAGTCATATACCGTGAGCATATGCACAGGAAGATCTATCTGATATTCAAGGGATAGTAAACTTCGTCAACCTCCTCCCAGCCACGTTGAAAATTATATGCATCTCTTTTAGCATAGTCAGTAAGCTGGTCATCCCACAAAAACTTCGCTTTATTGGAGGTTTTTCGGAATGCATCCCACCGACCATTCATGCACGCAATGTAGATTGTGTCCGCAAGAGTGACCTTCTTTCTATAAGTCTTTGGGAAAAGCCAAAGGCATTCTTGTATCAACCGAAAAGTCGCGTCAATATGCTGCAAATGGAGAGAATACAATAACTTTTAAGTGAATATAAAAAAGGATTTCAAAATGAAGAAAGAGTAATTTAATTATAAATCCAATTACCTCATCTGCAAGCCACTTCGAAGGAGTCTGCAGGTGGAAAAAGAATCCAGTAGTAGCATCACCAGTGGGAAGCTGGATTGGTTTCCGGTTATCAATAAGTCCTACAAGTCATCTCCTAAATGTATCAAGCTGTTTATTTTCAATTTTCCAGAATGAGTTTGGTTTGCATGGATCATTAACCTTGAACTTCTTGTTTGACGGATCGGTGTAGTCAATAAGTCTCTTAGATCGTTGGCCGACCCGTTTCTTCCTCCTAAACTTAACTGTAGCCACCTCAGCTAGTTGTAACTCTTTCACTCCCGGAGTTTGCTGCTCTTCAGGAGTGTGCTCTTTAGTGGGAGTCCTTATGACAAAATCTTCACCTGGCTGATACCCTTCAGGAAGGACATCCGACTAGGTGGCTTCAGATTCAGAACTAGTTAGTTGCCGATGTACTTTGATTTCCTCTATCATCTTCAACAACCTATCAAGTTTATCATTGAGAATCACCTGGTTCACCTTCAGTTCAGTCTGGTTTGCCTTCAACTCAGCGATGTCAGTCTTCAACTCAAGATAAAACTTATGTGAATGAGGCACGTCATCTAATAATTCCTCCTCTACTTTGTTTGTAGGAGCGTCAAAGATGCCCGCCTCCTCTGCAGCTCGCTTTGCTTCAGCCGCCTCCTTCTTGTTCTCATCCTCATCCTCAATATCAATTCCCTCTTCCTCAACTCCAGTACTGCCGAGGCTATGGTGTGGATCGTGATATATATGTTCATAGAATTCTTTCTCAGCCTCCCGTGAATTCAATAACGCATTTGTAATAAGCTGCAAGATAGTTCAAAATAAAGTTTAATCAACTTATGAATTTATAAAATTAATTATATAGAATAAAATCAATTTTCCAGACTTACTTTCTTAATCTTGAATACATCAATACAATCCATCATTGATGGTGTTTTATTGCTTGTCCATGACAACATCCTTGGGAATTTGATGCCAAGGTTCTCAGAAAATGCACCAGTCAACTTGGGGATAGCCTCATAAGCCCAATACTGTAAAGCAATGCTAAACCCATAGATTGTGTATTTAGCTTCCTTCAGCTTCTTATTCTTTTTCATCTTTTGAAGATAGTTTTCCCTCTGATGCACCATGTCCTTATTCAAACTAGGAAACGTTCTCTCGTAAAATCATCTTCCCCATGGATAATTAAAGAAATCCTCCTCATTCTCCACAAAAGAGAGCATATCCATCAAAATCTTGGTACTTGACTCTTGTGCCATCAAGAGCCCATCTACCAAGTAGCACAACCCCAACTTCCATACGTCTTCCTTCTCCTCATAATTTAGAAATGCAGCTTCTAATTCACTGGATCTCACATTAGCTTCATTATTCAGGTATGTCTCCCTGAGCCTCATGCTACTAGACATAGATTTGTACTTCACAACGTCTAGATCTTTGCCAAAGTTTAACGTCGGTATCAATGCAAATTCATCAAGCCTGAATCTTAAGTTGCTATCCCCAATGAAAAACTGCAACTCCACCAGGTTTTTGGATTTCACCTTCCTCAATAGTAGTTGGTGTATAAGTACTCCTGATGCTTGCATTGGAGGAGCAAGAAAAAACTGCTTAAACGGATACTGCTTTACCCTCTCTAACAAATCATACTTCTCAAATCTCTCCTTAATCTTCGACATCACTGTTGTTCATTTTATAGTGACTCTTCTAGGAAAGTGTTCTCCAAAAGGTACAAGGAGCTTTGACTTTTGGTTCGGCATAAGAGGAACAAAGCAATTTAGACAAAATTTTTACAAATTTAACATATATCAAAAGCATCTAAATTACGTCGAAATATAGTTGAAACGTATCGAAATAGGTCGAAAAGTGATCGAAATTTCGATTATTTTGATTTCGACGAGATTTCGATTGTCATCGAAAAATCTTACAGAAACTATCTCAAACGAGAACAAATAGCCAAGAGGTCGAAATTGTCCATCAAAAATCATCGAAAAACAGAGCACGTCGAAATGGAATCGAAAATTAATCGAAAACAGTCGAAAAAAGATTAACTACTAGCTGCTAGAAAAGGTCATCGAACTGTCATTGAAAAACAGTCGAACTAACATCGAAAATTTAGAGCAGCCTTATTTTCTATTTTAAAATGTCATCGAAAATGTATCGAAATTTCAGCACTATTCATCGAAATAAAATCGAAACACAATCGAAATAACATCGAAAATTTATTTTACCTATTTTAAAATATCATCGAAAAGGTATCGAAATTTCGACTCTGTAAATCGAAACACAGTCGAAATACCATCGAAAACACGTCGAAATACCATTGAAAACACGTCGAATATCATCGAACTGTCATCGAAAAATAGTCGAACTAACATCGAAAATTTAGAGCAGTCTTATTTTCTATTTTAAAATATCATCGAAAATGTATCGAAATTTCAGCACTATTCATCGAAACTTCATCGAAATAAAATTGAAACACAGTCGAAATAACATCGAAAGTTTATTTTACCTATTTTAAAATATTATCGAAAATGTATCAAAATTTCAACTCTGTAAATCGAAACACAGTTGAAATACCATCAAAAACACGTCGAATATCATCGAACTGTCATCGAAAAACAGTCAAACTGACATTGAAAATTTAGAGCAGTCTTATTTTCTATTTTAAAATGTCATCGAAAATGTATCGAAATTTCAGCACTATTCATCGAAACCTCATCGAAATAAAATCGAAACACAGTCGAAATAACATCGAAAGTTTATTTTACCTATTTTAAAATATCATCGAAAATATATCAAAATTTCGACTCTGTAAATCGAAACATAGTCGAAATACCATCGAAAATACGTCGAAATACCATCGAAAACACGTCGAATTTCACGTGATTTTCTGGTACTATTTTCAGTCATACTCATCGAAATATGATCGAAATTTTAATAAAATTAATCGAAAATACATCGAAAAAATATCGAAATGAAGTCAAAAATTTCTAAATCGTCTTCTACTACAAATACCCTAAATTCAAAAAAAATAAAACTCTCAAATCATATTTTGCTTACCTTCTTTTGGGGACTCATTTTTCTCAACGTAATCCTAAACAGTGAGAGAGATTTACGATAGACGGCACGACGAGTTTTCGTCTTCCTCGGTTTACGACACGATGAGTTCTTGGCTTTTCAGAGAAGGAGACGAAAGAGAGAGTTGGAGAGAGAGAGAAATGAGGAGTTTATGAGGGAAGAGACATATTTTCTCTTAGATATTAGTAAGGGTATTTTCGTCCGCAAACATATTTTTCAAATGTTTTTTAACTTGTGCATATAGGCCAAAATAAGGGTATTAGGGAGCATATTTAACCTAATTTCTCTCACAGAACTCTGCTAGAAGGGCATTTTGGACTTTTACTTTTATAAATTGGTCTAGATAAGTTGTTTTGAAAAAACCGTTTAAAAAAGTCTAAATGCAGCTATTTGCGTCAATTTCCCAAACGGTCATTTTTCCAAAATCCGGCTATTCGGCTAAAAAACATAACCAACATATATTTTATTTGGTCGATTGTCTGGCAACACAGTGCGCTTGCAGCTGGTCACATGCATTTTTCTGGTAAAATATCCAGGGTTGCTATTACTTAAATTGTTTCTTTACGATGATCACCGTTCGACCATATCGCAAGCATAGATTTTTTGTCATGAAAGGAGAAAGATAAAACTAAAACTAGTGCCATTATCAAAAATAAACAAATAAAACAAAGATTGTGTAACTCATGGCCTTGTAGGTGGACGCAAAGCTAAATATTTACATATATAAGTTTTCAATCTGTGTTTTTTTTTTTCCATTGATTAATGAGGAATGCTAAGCGTCTTATAATGTTGAACATAATTCTCAATCTATAACAAGTCAATTATAATTATATTTAAGTAAAACTCATGTTAGATTTAATTTATCGATTATAATCATAGTAATTAAATTACACTACATGCAGCTTCCAACCAAACAAAATGCTGCTTTTTTTAACTAACTAATAGTATTGAGATATTTTAAGTAACTCAGTGCAAAAGCCAAAAGAAAACTAAAAACTTATCTAAAATTAGATACGAGTACTAAGCATTAATGGTGCCCATATTTTTACTTTTGATTATTTTAAGGCACGTTTTATACTTCTATATCTTAAATTGCTGCAAGCGGCATGTGCTGATTGATGTAGGTCTCATTAGAATGCCAACTAGTAACTCTAATTCTACGAACAAATCAAAATCAATCTTTTTTTTTTTTTTCCGCCGAGATTTGAAGGAGTGAATGGTTGTAACGCTAAGACCTTTGTCAAATTATACGTAAAAATTTAAGAACAATATTATAAAATACAAGTGATATCTAACACATAACAACAACGTATTAATATGTTATTAGTTATTCAAATTAATAAATTAAATCATATAAATTCCACTTTCAATGAAATTTTAATCGGTCAATAATAAATTAATTAAGATTACCAATCTAGTAGATATTTTTAAGATATTTTTTTTAGCTATTTGATTATCATAACGATGTATATTATTAATATTATTTTTTTATTTTTAATATAAAAAAATATGTAAAATAAATTTTAATTAACTAAAATAATACTTAAAAAAATACTGACTAAATTGATGCTAAGATGTTAGTGCCGCGTGACATTACTCAGAACTTAAACTTAATAGAAAAATTTAAGTTCACAAAAATTAATTAAAATAAAAAAATGGACGAATGCAACTCGAGAAAAAAAGTTTGAGGAGTGATATATATATATATATATATATGGAGCACTTGGCTAAATAAAATTCTTATAACGGTTTTCTCAAGGAGAAAAGAAAAAGAAAAAGAAAAAGAAAAAGAAGAATATGTTTAATCGCTAACTAACGAATGATCCGAAGACAATTTACAAAAAATGTATATCTATATATATTCACACGTCATCAGGACGTGCAGTGCACGTGAAAGAGAGAGTGCTTGTATTATTATAATTGGGATGAGAAAATGAGAGTGGGGGGTAAAATCTGAAAAAGAAAGGAGAAGAAAAGGAGAGAGAGAGAGAGAGAGAGAGAGAGAGGCGGTGCCAACTGGGTTTATTTCCGAGGCGCTGTGATACTTTCTATCTATATCTATATCTATATCTATATTCTCTCTTCTCAGTAGTGGTGTCTGCCCTCTTCTTATTATATGATATGATATTTCTGCAGCACGTGATTGTCGTTTTCGCTACGCCTCTCTAGGAAGGGGAAAAAGGATTCCCACACGAAGAAACCCTTTCAGCCAATGTTGGAGTCGTAGCAGAGATCTATCAATGGCTGCATCAACAATCCCTATATAGCTATATATACATATACATATACATATACACATACATATATTTATAATAATATAGGTATATAGCGCCGGCGCTCTGCGGCAATGGCGTTTCAGCGCCGGCGCAACCATTACTACCACCGTTTTCGGTACTTGCTCCCGGCCATCTCCATCGTCTCCGGCGCTCTCCTTGTCTTTCTCGCTGTTCTCTCCTTCCTTGCTCCTTACCCCGTCGATTCCGATTACCCTGGCTATCGCGTTCACCGCCACACCTCTTCGGTACTCTTTCTCTTTCATTTTTTTTTTTTTGGCCTCATTTTCTCCGTGAATCTCGGGTGCGAGTTTGCTTTTTCGTCTCGATTTGGATTTAATTTCATTACGTTCGATGATTTTGGTTCAGTTCAATGTTGGTACTGACGATGCGATTGGAGCGCCGCCGGTGTTTCGAGTTCCGGTTAGGGTTTCTTTCTCTGACTTTCATGATTTACGTTTTCCGTACGTTTTCTTGGATCTTAATTCTATTTTTCTGCAATTTGTCGATTATTCGAAACTCAGAACAATGGAAGGAGATCGGATCGTGATCTTTGGACTTCAAGGAATTCCAAGTTCTTCCATGGATGCAGCAATGCCAGCAACAAATTTTTGAGTGCGTTTACAATCCGACCTGTATTGCATTTTTTTTTCCCGCTTTTGTATGAGAGTTACAATTGAATTTGAAAGGTTGCTTTCATTTTCTGTGTATTTAGATTAGATCGACGGCTTTGAAGTGAGATTATAGTACTTATATCAAACGCCATTAGGGCTTTAAGAAATCTTTGTTTCATCTTAAAAATATCTGTTATTTTGCATATGCAGAAGCTGAAGCTATTACGCATCCTAATAGATACTTGGCCATTGCAACCAGTGGAGGCTTGAACCAACAAAGAACTGGGGTAACCTTTTTATTTTTTTAGGAAAAACTTGTGAATCATGTGCATAAGGTTACTCTAAGCATGATTACAGTGAGATTCTTAAGGTTACAACTTAAAATGGAACAAGTGAAAAAAATAAAAATAAAAATAGGGAAACTTTATTTTTTTCCTTCTTAAAAGCAATTGTTTTAAGGTGTTTAGTAGAAACTGAATGATTATGGCAGCAGCTACTGGCTTATGATCAGGACTACAAAAATGGAAAAAAAAACTACAAAAAATTGTTTGTTTAAACTAGCAAAATTTAATGAGTTAATTGTCGCATTCTGGGAGGGTCAACGTATTGATTATAACTAACAAAATTTAATGAAATATTTAGAGTGAGTGTTTGAGAAATACTTCTCAGAGACTTTTCTTAGTGAAGGGAAAACATTGTTGAATATATTGCTATTACCACGAATTACGAAATTGCATAGTTCAAATCATGAATCGTAGTATAACTCATCCTTTCTCAGATTACAGATGCTGTTGTTGCTGCCCGTATATTAAATGCCACTCTCGTTATTCCTAAGTTAGATCAGAAGTCTTTTTGGAAAGATGCTAGGTAATATCACGGGCTGATCATATGTTCTCCACATTTCTTTTTTTTTTTTCCAAGTATAATTACCTGGAGCTTGAAATTAAGTAATATTATTCGTTATACGGGATCATGACAGTCTCGTCTTCTTTTTATTGCTTTTCCTTGCAGCAACTTTTCTCAGATCTTTGATATTAATTGGTTTATATCCACTTTGGCAAAAGATGTTAAAATCATAAAGGAGCTCCCAAGAAAAGGAGGCAAAACATGGACCCCATATACCATGCGGGTTCCAAGGAAATGTAGTGAAAGATGTTATACGAATCGTGTGTTACCTGTTCTTTTGAAAAGGCATGTAAGTCTTCAGTTCTTGAAACCTCTTCTTGACCTGATGTCATATATGGGGAAAAACTTATTTCCCATATGTTTCTCTTAAATACCGGATTTACATATATATATATTCCTCCTTTTCCCTGGTTTTCCATGGGGTTGCAACTAGATACTTGGAATATCATTATTTGAATCAGATTGCCGTGATAGGTGTCAGATAGAAACTTTTTCAGGCAAAAAAAAAAAGTGTCAGGTAGAAACAAACTTCTTGTTTTGATGTGAAGTTGTTGGACAATGTTTGTATTCTTCCAGTGTTTTGCTCCCATGTTTATCTTCCCCTGACACTTCTCCGTTCCGGCCTCCATCCTGATTTCAGCCTTGGCACCAATACCACAGTAGATGATTTGTATATGAACCTCAACATGTTGCTGTTATTGAAGCTATTATCTCATGTAGTTGAAGATTTTGAAATTTCTTTTGACCCTGGTTTTCTATGCTTTTCTTTCCATATTGGATAATATCTAGAGATTTTAGCATTTGGCTTCCATATCTTTTTTCTCTTGATGTGGCTTAATGCTTACACCCACTCCCGCAGAAGAAAAAAATTTCTGATTTCAGAATTGTCTCCAATTTTGTTTTGATATTTTTTGGTTACACGAACCTTGATTTGTTAATTTTTTGTAACCATTAACCATGCAACAAGAAGAGTTTGGAGTTGATTTGAGACCCTGGGTTGTCATGCTTTTCTTTTCTAGATTTGTGCTTGAATAAATTCTAGCAATTTCAAAGGCGCTTAAGGATCTTCATTCCACAAACAGGCTGTTCAGCTCAACAAGTTTGATTACAGACTTGCAAACCGGTTGGATACGGACTTGCAAAAATTGAGATGTAGGGTTAACTACCATGCCTTAAAGTTTACTGATCCAATACGGAAGATGGGTGAAAAACTGGTGCATCGAATGAGGGTGAAAAGCAAGCATTATATCGCATTACACCTTAGGTATACTGTTTTGCTTTCTTGGCTTCCTTTTTTTTTTTTTTTTTTTTTTTTTTTTCATTTTCCTGGTACCTCTGATGTCACTTTTCGATTGTTGTATCCATGTGATATTGCATTATTGTAATGCGTTCTTTGGATGTCTTGGTTTTGTACAATGTAAATTGGATTGTTTTGTGTATTTCTCAACACATTTTTGGGTTTATGTATACCAGTGATTCCATGTGTGCATGTGCATGGCTCTATTTTATTTGAATGTAACAATCGAATCTATTTTACACGATTAGGCAAGTGCCAGCATAATTGTTTGACTGTATAGATGTTATTCTGATGACAAATAGTGGCATGCATGCGTTGTTTCACTATAGCTGTTATTTTAAAGTTTTCTTGATTGAATCACGTTGATTCTTTGCAGGTTTGAATCTGATATGCTTGCATTCTCTGGCTGCTATTATGGTGGAGGAGACAAGGAAAGGAAAGAGTTGGGTGCAATACGAAAGAGGTGGAAAACTTTACATGTAAGGCTTGAGGGTTACACTCTTGAATTATCTTTATTTATAGCCTCACCTCTGTTCTCTTAGAGATATAATTGATTTATATCTAATATACATGGAGATATTATCTGAGTTCAGTTAATGTGGTTTACAGAACAAACACACGAATAAAGCAACCATGTCCAGAACGCATTCTTGTTCATTCTAATGTCGGGAACCTTTCAAGTCAAAATTAAATTTCTGAATTATTGGTTACTAAACTGAGTGTTTCAATTTTTAATTGAGATTTATTTTGATTCCCATTGCAGATAAGCAACCCTGATAAGGAAAGGAGGCATGGTAAATGCCCGCTAACTCCAGAAGAAGTTGGTCTGATGCTGAGGGCATTGGGCTATGGTAGTGACGTTCATTTATATGTGGCATCTGGAGACGTATACGGGGGTGAGGAGACATTGGCACCCCTTAAGGCACTATTCCCAAACTTCTATTCCAAAGAGACTATAGCCACCAAAGAGGAGTTGGAATCATTTTCTTCATTTTCTTCTCGCATGGCTGCACTTGATTTTATAGTCTGCGATGAAAGTGATGTCTTTGTCACCAACAACAACGGTAATATGGCCAAAATATTAGCTGGACGAAGGTACACGATCTTTTATTATTTTCATTTTTTTCCAATTCATATTTGTACTTGCAGACTTATTTTCATGTTATCTGCTGTTACAGGAGATATTTTGGGCATAAGCCAACCATTCGTCCAAATGCTAAAAAACTGTACCGTTTGTTTTTGAGCAAAGATAACATGACATGGGAAGCTTTTATCTCAAGGGTCCGTACTTTCCAGAGAGGCTTCATGGGAGAGCCGAATGAGGTGAGGCCAGGCAGGGGTGAGTTCCATGAAAACCCAGCGACCTGTATTTGTGAAGATTCTGTGCCCAAGGAGAAAAGAGATACAGGATCAAGAAAGTATGGTAAGGGGAACAATTCAACAAAAAAAGATGAAGTATTTGACGACCAAAATGTTGATGATGACCCAGAATGGCCTGATACTGAGGAGGACGACAATCACAGTGGCCTTGGAATAGGTTTGGATTATGATACGGTCAACTCTGAGGAACCTGAACTGGAAGATATGCTTTCTGACTAAACAAACCTACCTGAACCCTTTCCAAGAGTTTGTGGCTGCATTCGAGTGATCCCCACCCCCTTTTTGGTCTAATTCCGCTATCCTGTATATAAGACTGGGAGGAAAGATTTTGCTCACGTGTATTGGTCTGTTGTTGAAAGGAATCTTAAAGCAGGATCTTCTTGAGCTTTCAATTATTGCAGCGGACCGTAGAAGGGGGATCATCTAAACCACAGAATGAGTTGATAGAACCAAGTTTTTGCACAGAAAACTGGGCTTGTGTTTGGTTCCGAGTGTAAATTTTGAATTGCCTTACCATTGAAGATATTGTAAGTTTACTAGTCGCCTAGGGTTTTCGACGAAAATTTTGTTTTTCCCTTTTTGGTTTTTATCACTTATCATTGTTTGTGGGAAACGATGAGCAACTGATGGCGGGTTTTCATATTTTTATTTTTTTGTTTCATAAATTGATTAGAATGGTCTAGTTTCTCCAATTTGTCTTGCTTAGAATATTTTAGGCTAGAGAATCTTTCATATGGTAATTGGTTTATGTTTTCATATTTTTTTAATGCTTGTGCTGATGATGCCTAGATTAATTGTATTTTGTGAGTTCCACGTCCCTTTGAACAACGAGAGGAAATGAGGGGAATTAGGCTTCTCTTTTTCTTTTTAGTTCTTTTTCTTTTTCTTTTTTTTTTGGTTTTTGGCCTTTTTAAATCTTTTTGATTAGGATTTAGTAAAGATGAACCAAAGAAAAAGAAAATAATCATGAAGTTCAAAAGTTTATAGTTAAATATTCAATTTACTTAATCACAAAAATGGAAATACAACATAAAAAAAAATAGACATTTAGCTATAAGTTTAGAAATATAGATATCTATTTAAATTAATTTAAAAAATTAGTTATCTCAAATTCTTTTCAGGTTCAGTTAAAAGCCAACAATGCCCAAGTGGTAAAACTGATGGATATAAAGTGGGAATTTGATATTTTACGGTAATTTTTCAAAAAATAAAAATAAAAATTCATGGATTTTGAAATTATTTGAAAAAAAAATTAGGTGGATGATTAATATTTTAAATTTGATTAAGTAGATATTTATTTTTTAAAATTTTATAGTTAAATGTTCGTGTATGTATATTTTTACACTTTATAAATTGTTTATTTACTAATTTTAGTTAATGTACTGAAATGTACTGTGTATTTGTTATATAAAATTTTATACTTAGTATATAAATATATATCCCGGACATTTTGCTATAACATTTGACAAAAAATATATTTATTGAAATTGAGCTCAAAATTTGATCAGATTTCTATAAGTCTCAATAAAAAATTTTGAATTATAATGAGAAAAATACTACTTTTAAAAATATTTTTAAAAATACCATTTTAATTAATTGATAAGATATTTAAAATAGCCAATCAAGTTATCTAAGCTAAGCTAAGTAACTTGATCGGTTACCTTAAATAACTAAATTTGTTACTAATATAACTTAATTGGTTATCTTGAGTATTATTAAAAAATATCAAATTTGAAAAAAAAATAGTTTTCTAAATATTTTTTTACATTGTTATTAGTCTATCTTTTTTTTTTTTTAAAAGTGAAATATTCTAATTCCAGGAATTTTCAAAAACTAAAATAATTTTTTTAGTAGTATTTTGAAAAGTGAATTTTTTAACAGTATTTTAGTATATTGTGACTATATGTGACGGAGAGTTACACAATTTATAACTATTAATTAATCTAAGAAAAATTTATGTGACTTTTCGTCACACGTGACATTACTAAAAATGTCAATTTAAAAAAATAATAAAAAAAATATTTTACGCCAAATTAGTACTAAGTCAATTTGTCAAGATAAAATTAAACATAACTCACTTTTTCAAGCCAATTTATGAAACGTAACAGTACTTGCTCTATTCCTACCACTTTTTAAACGTAATGACCCTTTTGCCCCTCTTTACCACCAAAGGTTGTCATCTTTCTTGCATTTCATGAACCTTCTTTCGCGCTTCTCTCTCTAGCCATGAATAATTTCTTGGCGTCTTGGTAAGGCATCCCCATCACACAAGGAAAGAAGACTGTTTGGGTCATTCCTCTTCAGCTTTTTTCTTTAGCCGTGATCATATATGTTTTTATACATTTATATATATGTTTCTCTCTTCTCTCCTCGTTCTCAAATAGCAACGATATCGTAGGCACCTCAATTGTTGACGGCTGCAATGAACTCGACTTTCGGAGGATGGCAATTTTGATTCTTAGGTGGCGATTTTGACTTTTATTCTAAGATTTTAAGAGGCCTAATTTTTCACTCCTTAAATGGTAGAATTTAATCAGTGGTGGTATCTTTTAGTTATTTAGTTTTTTTTTAAAAAAAAATAACAATTTTAAAACCTGCATTTTTATACTTTGTTCAAATTATACATTCTCTTTTGGTTATTATTAACATTGACCTTTAGATTTGAAATCTGTTACAAATTTATACCCTGACACCTATTTAAAGTAGTTAATTTATCAAATTGTCGTTTAAAAAATTGAAAATAAACCATAAAAATACTGATCCGAGAATAAGTTTATTAAATCATCTTGGTAAATTAACTGCTCTAAATTAGTATCAGGGTATTAATTTGTAACAAATATGAAATCTAAAGATTAATATAAATAATAATCAAAATAGAAGATATAAACTGAACAAAATGTCAAAATATAAGGTATAAAAATTATAATTTCCCAAAAAAAATAAATAACAACTGTAGAAGAAAACAAAAAATTTCAAATGGGCTCGAATCTAGTTCAAAGGTCCAATAGTGGCTATTGAATCTAAAAAGGGCTAGTGAGCCGAAGGTCTTGGGTCAATATGAGAATTCCATCGGCCCAGACTTGTGGGCCGATTATCATGTGCCCCAAGTTTGAAATTATTTGGGCCACCCACCCTGGCCCTTAAGTTTCGGCCTTAAAGACCAACTAAGAATTTCTTGGCCCACGAGGCCTAAAATAAGGTGGCCTAATAGTAAGCAATGCAGCCAGCCCACAAAATAATCTGACCAAACCAGTCCACTTATCAGGCCCACTATTCCTAAACTAAACTGGACCACAGATTCTTAATGGGTTTCTAATACTTTTACCCATAAAAACCAAAAGGAATTGCAAAAATATGGAAGTCAGTTTTATAATTCTCGTACGTTTTCGTTAAAAACAATCACCCTTTAATTTTTTTAGTAAAATATCATCTTTAAAATGGTTATTAGTTACCAGAAAACTGGTTTCCGGTTACCAGTTATAAATCTCTTTGATTACTAATTACTAAATCTCAAAACTAGTTAGAGGTTACCAGTTATAAATCTTTTTAGTTGTTATCAGTACTCGAAAACTAGTTACTAATCACTCGTTATTAGTTTAAAAATAATATTTTTAAAAATAGTTTTTTTCAAAATGGCAGTTTTCTAATAAAAACCTTACCTAAGATTCAAAAAACATAGCCCACTGTATTTTTCTAACTTTCTTTTTTTTTTCTCTTTTCTAAAAAGGCCGTAGAAGGCCTGATATTAACATTCTTAATTGCCCAGCATAGCCCATCTAAAGCTCGATCGCTCATTATTGAAAATTAGGTTGAGTACCACTTTGTTGGTTTTCAAAGAAATATGGTACAAAACAAAGTCTACAGAAAAAAAATAATTTTACAGATGATTTGGATTTCTTCAAAGGAAAAAGTTTATATATACCCGTTTTCAAAATAATATTTAGATAAATATCCATTGTTTTTGTTTCATAAATGCCGATTTTTGTACCCTTTTTGGTGAAATATAGACTACTATTGTTTTATACATGTATATTTTCATGCATTTAAATATATGCTATGATCAAAATATAAATAGAAATTACACTAAAAATTAGCACACATTTTAAAATGTATACCACGTGTCAAATTTATAATAAAGAATGTAGACCCTGGTAAACACTTACATTGTAAATACGTACCTTTGATATTTTACACATGAAATGTGTACTTCATATATAAAAGTTATATTGTAAATGTGGACCACTTATATTTGACATATCAAATGCGGACTATAAAAACAGGTATTTCTGGAAAAAAGTTTTGAAAACGGGTATTAGAGGTAAATTGCTAATATGGAAATCGCCCCAAGCGCTAAAGCCGCTACCGTGTATTAGTTTGGGCTTATGGCCCCATATCAAGGCGACCAAACTAAATTTTATTCGACAAGTACACGATTAAGGCCATATCAATTTATTAAGTAGACCAAAATTTAAATAGACCAGAATGCCTCCTAATCCAGAAACATTAACGGAAAAATATCTAATAACAATTCTTAGACATACAATTAAGTAAGTGAAAATTTGATTTTTTATGATAATTTTTCAAAAAACTAACAAACAATCTCGAATTTTAATTGGAAAAATACTGTTATAAAAAATACTATTTTTATTAATTATATAAAACACGAATGAAACTATGCCTCCAGTAACCTAATTGTTACCTCGAGTGCCCATTTTTAAGAAAAAGTGGCATCCTTCCAAAAGTTTATTAAAAGTATTATTTTTCTAAACTTTTTAAAGGTGATACTTCCTGAATCAATCAGTGATTTTTCAAAAGATTTAGTCCAGCGATTTTTCAATTTTTGGTACTTTGGGCCGAATTTTGGAAGAAGCATTGTAAAGGAAAAATAATTAATGCGAGATTGTCATGGATAATGTTCTGAATATAATCAGATCTAAGCAATGACCATTAAAAGAATGAAAAAATGGAAGAGATGATAAATATATTCCAATTACAGAGTCTCAAGCACGAGATAGGGGGATTGAAAAACAGATATTTCTAAACAATCTAAAATTTAATACGAAGCTTGAAAAATAGGTTTCATTGTGGGGGAAATTCCTCCGGTGGTTCTTCTTCGATTGGAGGCGTTGACCCGAACTCCAAATTCGGATAGACGCCCGGTGGCCTTTCACGAGGCTGAATAGATAGCAATTGGCTTGAATCACCCACAACGTCCGCCCATCCGTAATGAGGTTCAGCCCTTTCATTAAAAGAATTGACACTCAAATTAAAGTCTACCATGAAAATCTCAACTTTTGCTAACTTTGAAAAAGAATTCTTACTCGTAATAAGTTTCCTCCTCCACAACAATATCCCAACTTTCGCCCGTTGTGCTCTTCCCGTATTTGTGCACTTTACTGATACAAAGAGAAAAGGATAGTCACGTAAGAGCTAAGATTTAATTGGAGTCCAACATTAGAAAACACAGTTCCTCCAAAAGAAAGTCCATTAGAGATTACAATAATTTGATCTCCATACCCATTTCCGAAGTGCTCCTCTCCCCACGTCCTTGACCAACCTAGACATGTGACAGAAAACAAGCCTTCAGGCACAAGAAATCCCAAAGAAAGGATCTAACATGAACTTGTTATGATTGACTCGAAAGAGATTCTACTAGTCCAAGTACTCTACCAGAGCAGGACTAATCCGTACTGCGTCATTTTACTAGCTAAAATCAGGAACATCACACATATATCACTTACAAAACAGTGACCGTTTACTTCTTGCTAATATCTAACAGTTAAAATGTCTGTCACCTCAGAACAATGAAAACCAGTGGTGAATGTAAAAAGTGGATAACACGGTTAAAACCTAAATCTAAATCGAGCTTCAAAGCATAAACGAGACGAAGACTAACTGGGCCTGGCATGTTAGAAAAAAATCTTAACCTAAGAAAATTAGAGTTCATTCCACACCCAGTAGAGACTATAAAATTGGAGGGGAAAAAAGTGTATGACACGAAGAAAAAAGAGAAGAAAAAGGAAGGGGCACTTCCATGTATGTATACAGCCATGAAGAAAACTACTTTGTCCTACACGAATATTGTGAAAAATGAATTCCACGTGGAGTTTTAATGTTAGTAACTTGGTTGCCGACGAAAAAAACCTAAGATATATATGAAAGTTTCAGAGGATATGCACCATGACTGATAATTTACTGTGTGGATTAGACAATAAATAAATATATGTATATATGCTATTCTTTGCTAGGGATTAAGCATTATCACTCAAAAATACATAAATGGACATACGTTCACCACTGGGAGATACATGCCACGTCTCTCCTTGACGGGAGCCTATGCCAGCAAAGAACTTCTCTTCCCACTTGTCACCCCATTTAGTCCCAAGTTCAGTCTCAGCCCATTTATCTGTCCTGAAGAGGTTGTGAAGAAAATGGAAATCAATAACATTAAGACAGATTTTATAAAATCAACTGGGAGTTTTAATTCAGCCAAGAGAAAAGAAAAAACTCAAAAGCTTGTCATTTGTAGGAACATAAAAACATATGATTACCTCTCTTATCAAGTCTAGATATTATCCTATGCAGTAATTAGTAGACAATTAGATATCTATCATATTTATAACAGCTCCTATAGAAAGGATGAAAAAACAGTAATTTCTATTCAGTAATTTTACTTATTTATTAAATTTGGCTAAAAGAACCTCCATTCGTAACAATTCCAGATGACAGTGTATAACTTCTTAGTTAATGAATTCAGAGTGTATAGGATTAAGCAATTTCCAATTAAAACAAATTAGTAAAGAAACATAACGAAAGATAACCATTTGAGAACAGATCCCCTTCCATCATAATGCTCTCCCCACTTCTCCCACCATGATTGTTCATTAAGTCTACCATATTTATGAGCTCCTTTCTCAGTCCAGCCTTTGGCATCATACTTCTCCCACCTGTATCCAAAATTGTAGTTTAATCCATGTACTTCGATATGTCATATTTGCTCAATTGCACTGCGTATACATGTCATCTTCTAGCACCCATACATAATCTTACCATTTCTCATACCAACCAGCATTTTCTGAACCTGACTTTGCCTGCTTCTGTGCACTCCTCTCAATCCTGGCCAGATTGCTGCAATTTCAAAATGTAGCAGTTACAAGTCTGAAAAAAATAATAGCAGTAATAAAAAAAACTCTTAAGGGCATTATGCCTATACTCAAAATCTTACAAAGTTAATAAAAAATTGATTATTTAAAAGACAATAAGGTAACAGCACACAACCTCCATTCATCTTGATGAAGTACTTCTTGCCACGTTTCCCACCAAGAATCACCTTCAGCATTTCTACCAGATTTCTCCACACCTATGGAAAGAAACTAAAACTGAGTAACACACACATGGGTGCATGCTGAATACCATATTTATAGAACTAAGAAATGAAAAATCCAGGCATGAAAGTTCTTCTCAGTATAAAACACCAAGTTGATTATGTAACTGACAGAACATACTGATTAATATGTCTTTCAATATCTGGTATTCTTCATGTAAATTAGTAATAGCATAAAGTAGAAACAATCATTCACTTAGTTTATGACTTCTCATCAAATTTAGATGATAATTAAATGATTTGATCAGATAAATTCATGCTCTAGAAATATAATTTATACACAAATGCTTATATACAAACAAGCAAAAAATAACATGTACAAAAACTTTTAAAAAAGGTTTGTGCTTGATGTGTCAAGAACTACCAACTAAATTCATTCAATAACCAGATCATACAGTATGAGACAAGGAGGCAAAATACCTAGCTCTTTGTATCCAGTCCAATCACTTTTCTCCCACCACTGTCAATGAGATCAATAAATCCACATTAAATGCATCCACCTGGTGATACTTAATGGGGTCATATAATCAATGTTAATTTTAGTGAGTATTAGAAATATGATTACAATTGACCAGTGGTATTACGTCTTATTACTAAAAGTAGACGCATACAGTGATAAGTAGTTAACTAGCCAAATTGAATACTCAATCATTCACTTGGACAATGGAAAGAAAATTAGTGAATCATTAGAATTTCAAAAGAGATCTGGTCATTCACAAATAAAAGCTAAGAAAGGGAAAATGCACTAACTTCTCATATAATAACATCAGGTTTAAGATCTAAGCAACTCAATTGTAGACTTGCTGGGTGGTCTCAGGCTTCGCCTGATCAGAAACCATACCCCACCTCCGATGTTGAGGTTTAAGGTTCGATCACCCCACCCTCATATCAAAAATGACAAATTACAAACTAGCTGGACGGTTAACAGTGTCAATATGCTAAACAAGATAAAGAAAAAGAAAGAGAGTATTAAATGATGTATCTAGAGAGAATCATTCTTCAGAAGGGGGCAAAAGGCACTTATCATGTCAATAACCAACAGCCCTTGAGTTGTAATAGAGTACGTGTAAACTACTCAACTTAGAAAAGGAGTAAAAATGGAAGTATTATTCCCTTCTATTTCATCCCTGTTTATTAGCTTCGTTTGGTGATATTTTTTACCTTGCATTGCATGACACTAAATAAAATTTAAATTACAAGCTATGTAAGCAATTGAAAATTTAAAATCAGACAGTTCCAGAGGCTTTTTTCCTTCTTGGCCCTAGATGCTAATAGTTATTCAAGTTTTGGTTTATTAACTAACAAGACAGTAACTACCAACTTTATTCGTAACTTTAAAGTGTTCGTCGAACGACTTTTTTGCAAATAATTTCCCCTGCTTTGCTTCCAGAACAACAGCAAAAACCATCACACTGAAGAAAAAATGATGAGAAAATAACATACTGTTTCTTTCCATTCTGAGGAACCATCATGAGATTGACCACCCATCCTTGTCCATCTACATCTATATCCATTTTCTCCCAAGTCATCGCCACTTTCTCGATACCAAGTACTGCCATCTTCATTAGTTCCAGACTCGTTGACATTCTCATTTAACAAGCTAATGCCCCAATCCTTCTCATTCGCAATACCAGTATCTACAATGAAGGCATCATTAAAAACCATATGCTCATCAGACAGAATTTCAAATGCCAGTCAACACAGTTACCTATAAATATTCTAGAACGGAAAGATATTCAAACCCTCATAGGAACGTCCAGGAGTATACAATCTGACGAACGTCTCTTTGAATTAAATTTTACTTTGAGACGATGCCTTTACAGATTATTACCTCTTTTTGGTGGACTGTCACGGGACTGTGGACCAGAATTCCTCGGGGTACAACGAGGATAATACTTTTCTTGCTTAGAAACAAAACGAGATCTGCAGTAATTATGATAAGAGAATAACATGGAAAAATTAATAAAAACTTCATAAATCGAATCTTCAAGATATAAACCAGTTGAATACCATGAAGCAATCTTGTATCTTTGCACAAAGCGGCCGAGGCATGACATAAAACATGGAAATATCCTATCATTACCAATTGTACAATGTCTAGAAAGAGTCTGGCCAACTAGCATACCCAAACACCTAGTCTAAATTATCGCCTACAAGTTCTTAGGTCAAGCAATAGCCATGATTCTTTTTGCGGCAATCTTCATTTTGTTCTTCCTGTGATTCTAACATGAATTTGATAAGAGAGTTTAATTCTATCTCCTAAAACTAACACCATCTGATCCAAAATCAACGTCTTTCTTCGAACTAGCCTAATAATATCGAGTTTTCAAATCGAAATACCTAGCAAAAGCCACTTTCAGATTCTCTAAATTCAAAATGTAAACAACAAATCATATTCAAAATCATCAAAAAAGGAAAAAGAAGAAAGATCGAGACGTACTGAGGAGAAGCAAAAGGCAATGCAGGAGAGGCCTGGATTCGAACTCTGCGAGGGCTTTTCTTCAGATCAAACCGCCATTCTTCCGCCTTCTCCACGCTCTTCCCTGGCCTAGTCGCTCTCCGAATCGGAGCCACCGAGTCAGAACAGCAACACCCGACTCGGCTGACTCCAACTCGGTCAGCCTCAAAGCTCAGCCTCCGCCGCTTCCTCAACTCCAAGCCACTGTTGCTACGGTGCGGAGGCTTATGGAAGGCGAATCGTCTGAGCCTGAAATCGAACTGAGTCGCGAAGCCTCTCGAACTCGCCGCCATTTACATCAATCTTAGGATAAGAATGCCATAAGGAAAAAAGAAAAACCCTAGAGAGAGAGGTTTTATTATATAGCAGAGAACCAAAGTCCGGCGGAAAAGGGAAGAGTCCTGGTTGCGTTTTTTGGGATTTAAGGGCGTTTCAATTTAATATTGTTAAATTTCATTTACTTATTTATTTATTTATTGTTTAATGTTTTTGTATAATTATAAAAATATGGGAAATAAGTGAAGTGACCAATGGGGACGAAGGAGTGAAAATCGGGCGAATCTTTGTTTGGGGTGGGAGGAGCATTTGAGTTCTGACGATTAAGGGAGTGAAGTGAAACCTCAGAGAGAGAGAGAGAGAGAGAGAGAGAGAGAGAGNATTTAAAATGGGAAACAATAATTGTTTCCTTTTTTTTTTTTTTTTTTTCACTAAACATAGTTGTTAAAGAGTAGAAGGGACTCATTTTATCCCAATGGTTTTTTTAGTGTCAAATTGTTCTATTAGGGACTTATCATTTGATAACTACCCAACAGTCTTATGAGTGATTATTTTTGTGAGATAGTCCAATGAGTAATACTTAAGGCACATGAGTGTCTCTTTTATCTAGTGAGTTATAATTATATTTTGTCTATTTTATGAAACTATTCAATATTTTATCTATTTTTAAATGGAGCTTTAATTTGGTATATAATTTAAAGTAACAAAATCATAAATACAGACAAATTTTAGCTTTTTTTTCCTTATGAAAGTATAAAAGTAACGGGACTAAGCCAGTAGGCTCTCACAAGCTCTCTCTCTCTCTCTGCGCTAATTTGGTATTGCCATGTTATAGTATTATTGTAGTTATATTATAAGTAAAAAGTAATTATGAAATATTTTGGTAAATTAAATTTATAAAATTATTATGATGTTTGAAAACAATATATAATGTTTGGTAAACTATAAATTATGTACGATGTAAAATGTTATTTTAGAAAATTTGTTTTATGAACTTTAAAAAATAATATTTACTATACTTCTTAAATTATATTTAAAATAGTAGTTACATAATTACCAAAATCAATAACTTAGAGAAGTCTCAGTCTCTTTCTTTTTCTTTTTTTTCTTGTCTCTCTAACTACTTCTAAAAGTTATAAGCAAAATCTATAAACAAACCCAAACAGAGCATTCGTCCATGTTAAGGCAACACATAGATAGATAGCACTTTTTATTTACCACCTTTAGAGCAAAATATTAACCGGAAAAAAATCTACATTTTGAAACTTTTTAGAACTCTTTACAAAATATACTTTTAGGTTATAGTCTTGTTTTATATAGCATGATGGAGATATAACTTTAAAAGGTTAATTTACAAATAGTTTTTAAAAGTAAGACTATATCTAAAAATGCTATTCCAAAAGACCATTTTCCAAGGAATATTACAAAGGTGTCGCATCAAAATTGTGACTTAAATATTTGTCTTTCCTTACTAGTTACCGGTATAATGTCAACATTGCGTATCTCTATGACTATTGACAAAGGATTACTTATCGTATTATACTAGACGAAACAGACTAAGTAAAGATAAAAGTATTTTGATATAAATCTTAAGGTTCAAAATCGTAAAAAATAATTATTATAATAAATAATCTCCTTTTTTCTTAAAAAAAATGTTAAAAAATATTAGTTTTTAAAATTTCCTCTAAATCAAGGATTCAAGATAGGGACGATAAAAATGGGAAAATAAATTAATTATATATATGCACCGCCATAAATATAAAAGCATATCATTAAAATATTTATCATTTTTTTTCTCCTTTATCTAGTCAAAGCGTCTTCATTAAACGTGCATCGTGCGGTCAAATACTCGGCCCATTAAACGGCCTCCTTTATCTACCACGATAACGTGCATCGTGCGGTCAAATACTCGGCCCATTAAACGGCCTCGGGGTGAACCGTACTAGTAATACGAATTCACTCTGGATTAAAGTTCAACGACACATTGATGTTATTTACCCGAAACAATATGAAAAACGATATTATTGATTTACTTCCTATCATATATGTATATTTTTACCCTATGATAAATTCAAATAGATTTATGGTTGAAGAGGTTTTATAATGGAGAATAAAATCAGCTAGATCTTCTAAATAATCCGGTCCAAGACTTTTCTAATCTCCGACTATTGGCAGTGAATCTGTACTGGTGATAACGTGGCTAAAGATGTTTGCAAAAACGACAGATTTCCCAAAAGCGACTTTATCCCAGTTGGACTCAGAAGGCAAAAGCTCCCCGACCCCTTATCCAACCATCGCCAATACCCCAAACTACCCAATATGCCATCCTCAACTCTTAGACTGCCACTTCAACTTTCCTTTTTCTGTTTTTTTTTTTTAAATAATAAAATTAAAAAAATGTATATATATTTCCTTTTTTCCTCTCTCTCTCGCTTTTGTTTCTATGCTTATATTTGTGGATCAGGCTTAAGTGTGGTGGCTTACGTGTAAAGTAGTACGTGGCAGGGCATCTATGGTGAAAGTATGTGCCACGTGTCGGTACGATAACTAGTGGAAGAATATTGTGTGCTGTGGACTAGGAAACCAAACATTTTTCTTTATCCGACTCATGTCCCTGCGTGTTTGGATAAGCTTAATGTCACTTCATGTAGAATTCTTGGCTTGGGTGCCTGCAAATTCAAGTCTCTGATGGTAATGTCATTATGACAATCCACCTTTTAATCCCCAAGAATGGAAAAACGAAAATTTTAAAAATAAATAATAATTCACATTCATTTGATGTTGATACACATTTGAGCGATAAAACCAAGAATTTGTAGGCCAGGAATAGCAACCAAGAGACCTTGTGCTAATCAACATTTAGGATAACCGGATAAACCACGTGATGCATGCAAATGCCTATTTGCCAAATTTGAATTTTCTTTCTTTGCATGAATGACTGCAGTCACCGCACCACGATTCTTATCGTAATACACTTATTTTTCATATTCTTACGATGCTGTCCTTCAATTTGAAAACCCGTATCAAAGACAAGGAATGGCATATATGCATGGAATATTCTGAACAATCACGAGCTTGTTCTTCCACCAACAGTTCTAACGCGTATTATTATTGTAAAGTAGATTCAAGCCAATCAGCATAGGAGAGCAGCTCTGCATTGTGCCATGCTAAGAGGAATGTAAAAAACATTGAAATTATAGTCGCTTACCATGAACACAACCTATAGAAATTCTATTACCGGAAAAAAACTATAGAAGTTCAACGAAATGAAGACCGAGCAGTCTAACCACAAAAGTTAGAAATGGCATGGAGTAATTTCATAATGTCCTCAAATATATTCAATTTATTATTGGACAGTTTGACTCGTGCACTACACCTCACTCAGAGTTTGGACACTTCAACCGCACTATACACGGAAAAGGGCATGGGGTATAGATAGCCTATAATAACTCGGTGACTAAACAAAATCTGGAAATGGGATCCAATCCTTTGGAGTTCTCTTTTTGCCCTCTTTTACCAGCGACAAGAGATAACATCACAGAGATAGAGGAATAATGGCACCCAAACCAGACCGAGAGCACTGGTGTCATTTGCACCAAAACACTCACTTTCTGGATAGTAAAGGCTTTACTGATTCCACAACTACCTGTTTTTCAAGGAAAGGAAAAGACGTCACAAAGGGAAAACATATAAAACCGTAAAATTGGTAACCCAGTGCAGTGTTGTCCTTCCAAGAACAAGGAACAGTAGTGCATAAAATATTAAATTCTCGAGAAAAGGAAACTAAATGAGAGAGCATAATCAAATGACACGATTCTAGCTGAGGAGGTCACTTCCATAAAAGAAAACAATCTTTTTGTCCTGATAGCACATATATTAGAGTTCTTACCCTTCCATCGTAAGACAATGACGCAAAAATCCAAGGCTCACGAGAACTCCAAGCAAGGCCTGTAATTTATGGTAGAATATGTTAGTTCTGAGATTTTAAATCATGGGTCTGAAATTAGAGTTGCAGTGATTACCATAAACACTGTCTTCATAATCACTGTAAGAATTAAGTAATGGATCTAGCCGCATCGTTCTAGTTGGTGAATCAACTAGTCTGGCAAACATGTGAAGAGAATTTATCATCACAAACAAAAGTATAAAAGAGGTTATTATATTAAGTCAACAAGGATCAAACTCGAAAAACACCCTGGGTAGGAAAAAAATACCTTTCAGATGTCAACTCATCCCCACTGGATGAAGAAGCCAGCCACAAATTGACAGTTGAGTCTGTACCAGAACTCTGCAATAGCTTGCGTGGGTTAAAACAAAATAAAAAGACAGAAATTTTATTCTATTTTTTTTTTTTAAGTCAGAGTATATGTTCTAAGAAAAAACAATGATAACAAAATATCCTACCAGTACCTACATAGACAGGCAAATGTGAAAGAGAAAGGTGGACATCAATACGCCTTATCACTACAAAATAAGGAGTGTGTGGAAAACTATGTTCCTTGTATTGCACACACATACACAAATCCAACATTTCAATATGCATGCACATGTACATGAGTTAGAGAGAGAGAGAGGGAGGGAGTGAGGGAAAACCAGAATCAGCCCTTCGTACTCAGGATTACACCGGACAGCCCACGTCCTAGCAAAGTTTGAAAGAAATCACATATCAGATTAAGTAACTTGCATAAGTGACAAAGGCAATAAAAAAATATCCATTAAGAGGTTCATTAGGAGGCAACCATGCAGAAAGAGATCAATCTGAAACTAGAACAAGTAAATACCAATGTGTGTGTCCAGGAAGCTCCTGAATGGGAGCCTTTGGCTCCCTGAGATCCCATATGCAGATTCCAGATTCATCTTCTGCTGTGACCTGCAATAATTTAACAAGATTTTACTATGGAATCAGGAAGAAAAGAGATGAGTGTATGAGACATAATCTTTAGATAATAAAAGGAATTAAAAATTATCAGAAAAAAAAAAACAGAAGACGAAGAATCAAAAAACTCTGAAAAAGGCACAAAATCACCTAGTTATTAAAGTGACTCTCAAACGGCCCTTTCATTCGTTAATTTCCTATTCAACTGCATAAGCCCAAGTAAAAAAATTCAAAACTTGAAAAGTAAAGTCAATTTGGTTTCCTGATCATATCCTGGGAACATCTTCAACAGAGAGATTCTTCTCACACTTGGATCTCAAATTGACTCAGCACGGTAGTTGTTATAAAGCATTTGAAAGCACATAATTTCCAGTAACATGTTAAAACAATGACTCACCTACCAAAGTAAATCATAGAACTTGAAAAGTAAAACAATTACTAAAAAGAAAATATAACTTTATAGTGCTCCCTAAAATATAACAACAAATTCAGGGTTGCACAAGCAGACAAACATGCAAAAACCCAGACAATCCAGCACAAAATTAGATCACATTTTTGCAACTTTTGACTTGCATGATAAGAGGAGTATAAAAATGGTCTTACAAGTATGTGCTGCTTCTTGGGATTGTAATCGACATTGCGGACGTGAGAGTGCTCAATTGAATTTGCTTTCCTGCATTAAATACCTCCGATATCATAAAAAGGTGAAAACACAAACACTTCATGGTTCCAAAATTGATCCATAGTTCTTTGACAAGGAACCGATGTCCTCGTAGTAGAAATTTGACAAAATCTATGTGGCAGTTCACAAGACAGTAACACATCAACCCTTTTTGAAAAACTCTAATGTGGGATGGTTTAATTAAATTCCGATTACGTCAGCTGGTTTTGTAATTCATAAATGTAGTATGAGAACTCAAACCATGCCAATCTTTCTTATTTTCTAAAATGATTTTCACGAATTCTTTGAGAAGCAGAATTATTCTATTGATGATGGGAACAACCCAAATCTGGGGTTTAGAATGGAGAATTGGCATAAAAATTGCCCGCAAATACCTTAACTGGACTCCCGGGTTGGGGATTCACCACCAATGAAACAATACAAAACAAAAAAAGAGGAATAAACTCACAAGTTTACCATTGTTAACAGGACTCAAACTTATCCACATGCCATTTTTTTGATTTATTACCCAAATAGAAAATGAAAAAGCAAATTATGGTATGGAAATATAACATACATCATGGTCCTTAAGTCCCAAAACTGAATGGAAGATTCATTAGTCGCTGCAACCGCATTCACATCATGTGGATCCCATGCTCCTCCAGATAAGTAGTGCAGCATACCAGCAGGTTCTTGTGATTGTATCTACTAAACATAAAATTATGGAAACACGTAAGAGGAAGCATAGCTCCGCAGCAGCTCAAAATAAATTCAGTTTTAGAAGTTGACTGCTAGCTTGTCAGATATTTTTAGTTTTTGCAGGGACGTTAAGGTTTTGACAGAGGGAAGCTCAAAAGCTAGTGCTCTTAGAAAAATAATGCAATAATTCTCCTTTCTATATAATTCATGCATCAGTTTACGAAATTCTGAACCAGCAAGAGCATGTTGCCTAGTTAATTATGTAATTTATGCATCATGTCAGCAAATTAGAACCAGCAAGGGAGTACGTTAACTACATGCTGGAACAGAGATCGGAAACCCCTTTTTGCTCAGCAAACGATACACCAAAACTGTCAGTCTATCAGACTATTAACAAACAATCAGCTTTAAAGTTCCATAAAACTGTACCTGAATGGCTTTTCTTGGCATATCTAAGCTCCACAAGGAAAGATTTTCCTCGTCAATGCTAATAATCTTATCATGCCTTCCAGATGGCCACCAAAGAACGCTGATGATCGTGAACATGTACGGAGAAAGTGAGCAACACATAACTACATAAGGACAACAAAATGAATCTCCACGGAACTACGTAGACGAGTCATATGCAATATCTTCTAAATTAAATATATACGCCATTCTTATCAAGGAAAAATAAATGAATCATAGGACATACTCTTCACCTTCTAGCCGTAGTTCTCGGAGATAACATCTAAAAGAATATGAAAGACAAAAGATGGCACTAATACTATACAAAATGCGCGCCAATAAGGAGGGACAAACAAACCCACGACTTAATCTTGCCCACATTGTCGCCAAGGGGGGTAATCTTCTCCAACTGAGGGGAATTCAACTCGCCATACAACTCGGGTATCTGCCATATTGCTGCCCCATGAGATTCACCTTAACAAAAATGAACAACTTTATCAATTGCGGAAAACATATAGCAAACGTATAAAAGATACAAAATACAGAAAAGCAAAATGGTGATTAATCTTGCATAATTCATTTTCGCAGAATCGGATGACAATGCAAATAAATATCAATATAGATAGATTAATAAAAAGCATCAAAAGGTAGGTTAAGACCCTATGGAGTACCAGTGGAGTAGACGGTGGAGAAGATTCGCTGATCGAAGGGACACGAAGCGAGATCCCAGATCTCGCTCGGGTGCGAAAACAAGCCCTCGCACACGAGTTCAGTTCCACCAGCCGAAAGCCGGATCAAATGCACCTGTTAATTCAATATCAACCCCCCATTAAACTCAGATCCAATCATAAAATTTTACCCAAAGTTGATCAATTTAAAGAATAAAGGAAAAAAAAAAAAAAAAACCTCGTTTTCTTCTTTGAGACTGAGAGTGCCGGTGAGAAAGCTGGTGTGATCTGTATCAGCTTTCACATCAGATATGCACCTAGCCTGGCCACCAAACCTCAAACTGAGTCAGAAATCAAAGGCAAAAAAGAAATGGAATAAAGGGTTTAGAGAGAGGGGGTTTATGGACCTGGTATTTGAGACCATATCCAATGCCTGATGATCCTCCTTGCATTGCTGATCTCTGATTTGATTTTCGCAATCTCTGCTCTGCTCTCTATTAGGACTTGGGGATGGAGGTGGTACTCTCAGAGATGGAATACGCGGGGCTTCGGCGACACACGTTTTTGGGACCTATCAGTTTTCTGACGGTGCTCACAACGGTTAATCAACTCCGTTATATCAAAAAAAAAAAAGAAAAAAGAAAAACTCAACTCCGTCGTTATGTAACAGTCGTTCGATAATCCTAATCAGATTTAGCCCAAAAAATAAAAATAAAAAATCACCACCTCAACGTGGGTTTTGTTTATTAGGGTGTGAGAAACTAGCCAAGTAGCTGTTAAACCGACCAAATAAAATCAACTAAAAATTAAATATATATGCATATATAACTTCTGTTTTTTTTTTTTTTTTCCATATTTTTATGTGTATTTAACCTTTCATATGTAGAAATAAGATTTAAATTACACTCTCTAAAACAACCTACTGTAAACTATACTCTATAAAATGACCAAATTAGTAACCTTATACTTTCTAATGAACCATTTGTACATTCTCTCTTGATAAGCATGGGACCGACATTTCTGCATATTTATGGGGCGACACGAATGATTTAATACAGTGATTAAGTGGTTGATTTGAGAGGGTTAAATTTGTCTAGCTATAATATCGCAACGTCACCAAGAATAGTCATAAAGTGTTTTATTAAGTTATAACAGGAGTGCGTAATAGTCATATAAATCTTCTCAAAATCCGAGAGCGAGATTGGGTTGAACAGACCTCGTCAGCTCTCCAGACCTGCTACTAGTATTTGATTGACCCTCCAAAACTTCTGACTCCCAACCCGTTTCTCAAAATTTTGAAATTAAATTTAGGGTCTAAGAGGTCAGATCAGTTATCTTCACTCAGAGCAAATGATGGCTCGAGTCCAAACAAGACACTAAACTTGTCAGATAACAACATTAAACATGGCAACAGTCTAAAAGGTACAAAATACGACTATCAAAAGGGAATAAAGTGAGAGCAGTTCCAACGATAGTGGCAGCTTAACAAATAAAAACCGTAGAATGTACCATTATCATTTATATAGGACGTTGTCCTCTTTTTGTTTACAAGGATGAATGCAAGAGAGGGATACATGTGTCTGTACAAAGAGAACATTAAACCCTATCTCTATCCCTCTGTATATCTCTATCCCTCTGTAAATACCACATATTTTGTCTTTCATTTAATCTTATCGTCTCTTTTTTATATTTTACTCTTACTAACTTAAACATCAAAGTATCTTACATATGATAACTACCATCTAAAACATCAAAGTATTTTACATATGATAACTATCATCTAATTCTTCTGATGCATGCATAAGACACTCTATCTCTATCCTTTTATAAATATCACATATTTTGTCTTTCATTTAATCTTATCGTCTTTTTTTTTTATATTTTACTCTTACTAACTTAAACATCAAAGTGTTTTACATATGATGACTACCATCTAATTCTTCTTATGCATGCATAAGACAGAACATATCTAAAAATGGCAAGAACAAGTGGATAGTTGGAAAAATAGTCGCATCAATAAATAAGCTAATATAAATAATGAAAATCAGTTATAATATATATACACAGCGGCAGTTCGTAAAGAGACATTAATCAAACTAACAACATTAGAGGAATCTGCTTCAACGACAAGAAGACTGAAACCCAACTCGTAAGCAAGTTCCAAACCTTCAAAATGGCTCTAGCTTCAACCACCTCGACATCAAAAATCACATCCAGTCTACGCATTGAAGCTGCTTTCACTTCTCAACCGAGTTACGAATCACAGCCCCAAGTCTAGCTTCTCTAGAGAGATTAACAACGGCATCAACATTTGGTTTGTAGGAGTACACCAAACATGGTTCGCAACAAGATTTTTATTATTATGAAGAGAGGTCCATTGGTTATTCCATAAATTATCTTGTTTCTGTTATTCCATATGGACCAAGCAACAACAAAAAAACAATCCAAATTAGCATATTTTAGGTATATAACTAGATTCACAATTTTGTGGTCCTTATCAAGATACTCAATTAAACTTGATTATTCCCACACTTTCCTATTACCATTGCAATGAATTAAAGCAGGATTAACTGTCTTATTTTCACACTTAACAAAGGGCACCAAGTCACATCAATCCTTTTAGTAGTTAAATTAACAAAAGTAGGAATTATGTTCTAGTAGGCATGCCACATAAAAACTTTTACCTTTTTTGGAACATTCATCTTCCATAATTTCTTCCGCCATTTCCTACTATCTTCCGAACATGATAGGCTACGAGCATCTTTATTATTCACTGTCACATTGTAAGCATTTTTCATAGAAAAACGGCCTTTCATGTCAAAATGCCAAAAGAAATAATTAGCATAAGTAACTTTGCTTAGAGGCATACTTAAAATCCGCTCAGCACCATCCGGTAGAAACATATCTCTCACAAGTTTTACATTCCAATCAATGTTTTCCATTTTCAAAAAAGCTACTGGAAGGTCCTCTTCAAAACACTTTATGCATGTTATAGCGAATAATACTAAAGGAATTAGTCATGTTATTTTTAGTCCGCCCGCCTAAAAATAGTGTGTACTACTTTTAGATTTTGTGAAGGGACAAAATAAGGGCATTGGTAGGAGACTATATGAGTTAAAATAATCCACAATGGTTATAGGCCTAGTTTGGTTAAATATTTTTCAAATAATGGGTCAAAAATTGTTTGATAAAAACAAAAAAGTCATATTATTCAATAATTTTTGACAAAGATATAGCTAAAAGCTAAAGTTAGCCTAACACGTTTTGATTTTTAGATTATGCACAAATTTGCATTATCTTTTAATGAATAAATCATAATGGTTGAAATATCCTCACTTAAAAACAAAAATATCTAACATTTAATTGAGTTTATTTTCGTACCAATTTTTTTAAAAAAATTATTAATATATTTAAATCATATTTAATTAAAATATTCTTCATATTAGTTATTTTGAAGTAATCAAATTGATTCTTTATTAAAATCTTAAATTCAAATGAAAATAAAATAAAGATAAATAAATTTAACTGAGTAACTAATTTAGTTGAATTTATTTTCATATCATTTTTTAAAAAAAGTATTAATATGTTTAGTATGTACAAATAACGTAATTGTAAAAAATATCAATAAGTTATTTCTATAAATATACATAATTATATAATTATGTTTATTTTGGTCATTTTATATTAGTATAATAATTCAATTTTATAGTAATTCAATTTTACAGTTTATCAAACACTTTAATATATCTTTTTTAAGTCATAATATTTTAAAATTATAATTTATCAAATATTCAATTATTTTAGCTATAACAGATTTTTTTTTTAATATTGTTAAAAATATTTTTCTTAAAATAGATAGTTGTACTAAATTAGCTATAGTAGTGTCACTTCATTCCCAACAAAAAAACATGGACTTGCTTTTCTTATTTTCCCAATAAAAGTATGACTCACGTTACTTTTATATTTATTTTACATATTCCCCAAATAAAGTGGACCGCTTATGATATTTGTGTGGTTAGTCCATCTTTTTAATCACTTATTACACAAAATAACTTCTAGTAACAACGTACGTCTAGCCAATTTAATACAATTCAATTCTATATAATAGCCTAATATAATTCAATCCACTGAAATTCAATTATGTCTACCAAACGGATCTAACATTTTGAGGACACCACCTTAGAAGTTCGTGGTCTCGGGATCCACCTATCCTCTTATATCATGACATTTTCTCTTGTCCCAATTGGCCACCTAGAGCCTAACTCGATAATCTCTCTCCTCTATAGTAGACCGCCAAACCTGAGAAGGAGAATAACCCAGCTTGTTCTTAAGAAAAGAGGAGAGAAAATGTTCATGTTAAAAAAGGGAGTATAATTTTTCTTTTTTTTTTTAATAATTGTTTTATAATGGTCAACGAACGTCACAATTATTTTCATTACCGGGAAAAAAAAATCTTCATTCTTTGTCACGTGATACGACGCTTGGGAATAAAGATATTGTTTCTTTTTTCTTTTTCTTTTTTTTTTTTGTTTTTTTGTTTTTTGTTTTGGGTATAAACGAGAATAAAGATATCGTTATTCGTTATCAAAAATCACTGCTTCAATTGATCGATACTTACAAGTTAAAATAGTAAATGACTATTAAATTTTGAGAAATTATTCACGTGGTAAGCCATAAAAATCGAGAACTATTGAACATTTTAAAGTACAGTAATTTGCTTGAAAGTCCAACTTTTAGCATATAATACATTTCTAAAATGTCTAGTGGAATTACCCTCGCGTACTAACCATTCAACATTTCCCATATTAACTTGTCCCAACTGCTATATTATGGCAAAATAAAAAGAAAAAGTAAAAGAAAGTGAAGATTATTTTACCTTTTTTTAAGCGGAAAAAACACTACCTTTTTTTTTTTTTTTTCCTGGCAGTTTGATTATGATTTGTAGTTTAACAAACTTATTGAGCGTGTTAGTCTTAAATAATGCACGAGGTACGACTCAGTTGAAGATGGGTTTATTTCTTTTCTAAATATAAAAGGGTTTTTTTTTTTCCAAAAGAGTTAAAGAAAATTCCGGAATACATAACAATTCTTCTTTTGAGATTCTGTAACACGATATATTTGGCTAGCAAAATTTGCGTTAATTTAACTAGACAGATTTAGAAAATATCTAATAGAAGAGAGTATTCAACGAGTAACAACTGAATTGATTTCTTTTCTTAAAATGAAATAACGATTTACGATTAAAAAAAATCTATAACTGCGCACTCTTTATTAGCAAATAGCAATTTAAAACGAGGCGTTGCACCTTAATAGTTATTACGACTGGCTTTCCCTTCGCACATTAACCTGTGTAAAACGTAGATGTGCAGCAAAGGAAATGTGATGCTGTCCAACTTTACGCCAAAGACATTCCATTTTATTTATTTATTTATTCTTTTACAACAATACTCAGCATACTCTTTTTTTAAAAAGGTGCACTGTTTTCTCTTATCACACTATTTTTGTAAAAAAAAATTATTACCAAATTACATTTTGTAACCATGTTTAAAAATCTTTCGCCACACACATTTATCTAAACGATTAAAAACTTCCTTTCTCAAAAATCTATCTTCCTTTGAGGTTTGAAATAAAATATTTGTCAATTTTCATGCCTTCTATTGATTAAACCAGCTAATCTAACGCTAATTTTGACCATAACTATTTTAACATCGTTTGGTTTGGCAATCCGTTTGAACTCCTAATAAGCAATCGGTGATAAAACTAAAAACAACTTACAATTGGATCATAAAATTGATTAATGGTGGTTGAAAAACTCAAAAACAAATCCGAATTTTTTGTCAGATCATATACTAATGGGGACTACCACAGAGAAAAGTAAGCAAACACTTCAAAAAAAAAAAAAAATTCATGACGAAAGTTCGGGAAAATAAGAACAATCCCGTGATGATGAAGATATTTGGTGAAAATACCAAAAAGGGAATGTATGGTGAACGTAGAAAAAAGGGAAAGGAGTGGGAAAAGGAAAGTGAGTACAAAAAAAAATTAGAATGAGGGATAATATAGGAATAATGAAGGCTATATTGAGTAGTTACTAAATTTAAATTTTATTTGTGTTGATTGTTTTAAAAATAACGTGACAAGAGTAAGGAGCCACTATTTTCCAAAATATATAAATACCCTCGAATCCATCTTACCTTTTCATAAACATAGAAATACACTTACTCTTTTTTTTTTTTTTTGAATAGTATACTTTATATCACTCTTTTCATAACTACAGAAATACTTTTGCCTTTTTTTTTTCTCCAGAAAGCATCATAAAATTGTATTGTATTTCAATTTTTTTTTAATACAAAACATCATGTGTTTTAAAAAATATAGAAAAACGCCCTATAATATAATTTTGTATTACATAAAAAATTATAATTTGACTTCTTTTGAAATCCAATATCCTCTTAACATCAAAATTAGAGAAATTGTTGCAAATGATAAAATCATCCTTGATGAAGGGTAAATTAAAATTTAAATTAAATTTAAGAATTAGTTAATCAAATAATATTTTACTTTTTCAAACAAACTCATTCTCATAAGTGATTAAATAGCTTTTGGACAATTATTTATGTATCCAAAGACAAAAGAGAAAATGTAAGATAAATCTAAATCTACTATCCACCGAAGATGATTTTATTATTTTTCACTAATTTTTTTAATTTAGTTTACACAAGAAGGTTAGATTTGAAAAACAGTCAAATTATAAGGTTTTTATCATTAAAAAAAACAACAACAAATTCAAGGGGATTGTTAATTTTTCGTTAAAAAAAATTAAAATATAAGGTAATTTTATGATGTTTTCTTTATTTTTTTTAATACACCCTATTATTCTGTTCCTAAATACAGAAATACCCTTAAAACAACTCATAATTACAAAACAACTCATAATTACAAAACAACTCCGCCCACAAACTGGTCGAAGTCTAAGACCTCCTCCCGACCTACCGTAATAATCTCTCTTTTTCACGACTATATCCACGCCATCCTGATATCACCTTTTCCATCCTGGCACCCATTCTCGTCTCTCTCTCTCTCTCTCTCTCTCTCTCTCTCTCTCTGTCACACCGTAGCGACATGCCTCAAAATAAAAAGAAAAAGAAAAAGAAAAAGAAAAAAAAAAATCAAGTAAAGTAATCCCCATTCTCAGTCGTTGAATTTTCGTTCCTTTATGGAAGAAGAAACCGAATAGGAGGAATTGAAAAAAATTAGAGAACTGGGCCACGAAAAGCAGGAAGAGATGCTAAAGAAGCCTTAATTAGACTCCAGCTCCTCAAATTCAAAAGATGGCTACAACAACAACGTCGTCTTTTTTCAAGTTGTTTACCTTTTCGTCTTTCGATTGGCGTTTCTTTTTCCTACTTATCCCGACGCTCGCTCTCCTCCTCCTCCTCTTCCTCTCCCTCTCTCCCTCCAACACTTTCTCCCCCTTTGCTCCATTTCCATCACTCCACCAAACGTCCCCTAACCAAAGCCAAACCCTCAATTCCTCCTCCTCCTCCCTCACCTTCACGATTCCGCCGCCTTTCTCCGAGTCGAATCGAGCCGAATCGGCGGAGACTCGGCGGTGGAGGAGGAAAAAGGGCCAGTTGCTTAGATCGAGAGTGGCGGTTTGTTTGGTCGGTGGCGCCAGGAGGTTCGAGCTGACTGGACCGTCGATTATCGAGAACCTTCTAGAAGAGTATCCCAATTTCGACCTTTTCCTTCATAGTCCATTGGACCAGAACGCCTTCAAATTCTCGCTCCTCAAGAACGCGCCGAGCCTCGCCTCGGTCCGAATCTTCGACCCCAAACCCATGCCCGAAACCGAGTCGGAGGCTCGTGTTCTAACCGCCCAGAACTCGCCTAATGGCATCCAGGTTTATATCTCTATAATCTACCCTTTATTTATTTTTTTGTTTAATCAATTATTATTATTATTCCAATTTTAATTAATTAATTGCATTAATTACAAGAGCGGATTCGATAAAGACAGGGAAGCACTGGGATTGGCAATATCTATCTCTATCGTAAACTTAATTGGCTTTCCTTTGTTTTGAATTGCCGATAATGTGTTGTCCTCAATTGTTGTTTCAATAAAACCGTAGCCAGAAAACAATGCCATATCAAGAAATTTCTTTCTTCTTCTTGAATTTTTCGTTTATTTTACTTTATTTTTCTGCTGCCACCTCTGCTTTCCCCCAAATAATATTTGCACTTTTGATTTTTGTTTTTTTTTCATGAAAAAAATTGTGACTTTGCTTTTTATGGTTAATTAAAATGACCTACTAAATATTAAACACCCAGACTACCCTTTGGCCTTTACTGCAAAAACACGTCAACTACTAATACTTACAAAATATTTTTTCTCTACTAAAAATAATTTTAGGAGAACAACTAAAAGCCACCTATACCAACTTTCTGAACTGCTTAAATCCCCATGTGTATTTACTGTAAAATTGCTTTTATTTGACCGTTTATATGATTGGCAGTCTTTTCTGAAAGTATTTTGTAAATATTTCTTTTATCCGTAAATTTAAAAAATAATCATATGGATTTCTGACTTTCGGTAAAATGCTCATCATAAAAAATAAAAAAGTCAAAATGTTTACATATTTTTTTAATTTTCTAGTTATAACTTTTGACATAATATTTATTATATCCATCTTCCGCGGTACCGGTGGCGCATCAACTATACGATTTGGCCCCAACTCGCGAGTCACGAGAAATTGCAATATTTGATGCTCACCACGTGTACACGTACTTCTCAATATTTATATACAGATATGAATAATCTAAAATATTCTTTTCCTCATTATTTTATGGTCGGGTTCAACTCTGACAATGTTGGATGCCATTAATTTAAGTACAGGCCATCACAGTTGAATTAGTAATCACTCTTTAATCCATGCAATTAAATCAAACACTATTTGATATATAAATATATATATATTTTTTAGTAACAAAAATGTCAATAGTGTTTGATTTAATTGTATGCGACTGCTTAAATGTAAGCGGTCCAAAAATTTGACGTACGAGTAATATAATATTTACCACGGAACAGGTGGCGCAGCGGCGATATGGTTATTCTAGAGGTTATATGTTTGAATTTGGTGACTCTTTGAGTTTTAGACGTGATTGTACTTATTTATCAATTTAGTGCTTCGTCTTTTGTTTCTAAAATGTTATTCTCGTTAATTACTCAGATGAAATTACAGGTGATTCACTCTGCAACAACGACCTGTCAATAGGATCTTAGAGCTCATTGTTGAAATTACTTTGATCACGTCCAAAAATATTTATAGAATATTCTTTAACTAGAATAGAAAATCAGGCCTACTGACCAGATTGCTCGCCTAGAAAAAATTGGTCATTGGTTAAATAAAACTAATACACGTCCTAACATTACACTAACTATAAATACGCTGTTCTTTTTTGGTTTCTGGGTTCAACTCTTATAATTTTGGCTAGCTCAGTTAACTTTTTTTTTAATGAAAAATTCTGTAGTATGAATTAATAGTTTTTGTTTAACAAATGCGAAATCTGTAACTTTCCAATTTGATTAAAAATCAGGTAAAATAACATGCTCATTTGGTATTGAAATCTTAGTCACGTCGAATTCGGATATTGCAGGGCCTTTTGCAGTACTTTAACCTCGTAGAAGGGTGCTTAACGCTGATCCAAAGTTACCAAAAACAACAAAACTTCACCTACGACTGGATAATCCGAACCCGAGTTGATGGATACTGGAACTCCCCTCTCCACCCGAAAAACTTCGTCCGGGGTCGGTACTTGGTCCCACCCGGATCAAGTTACGGCGGACTCAACGACCGTTTCGGCGTAGGAGACCTGAACACCTCCATAGTCGCTCTCTCCCGCCTCTCCCTCATCCCAAAACTCGACTCGGCCGGGCTCCGCCAACTCAACTCGGAAACATCCTTCAGAGCCCAACTCACCACCCAAGGCGTACCCTACCTAACAAAACGGCTTCCTTTCTGTGTGGTGACGGACCGCGAGTACCAGTTCCCTCCGACCCGGTTTGGCGTGCCGGTTGCCGCATTGTCGAGCCCCGGTCCGCTGAGCGGAGCCAAGTGCCGGCCGTGCACTGCGGCGTGCCGAGGCGACTGCGTGGCGAGCGTGATGCCGGGGCTTTACAAAGGTTGGAGCTGGACTGACTGGGCCAATGGGACGCTTCAGCTTTGTGACGCGCATGGCGAGTGGGAAAATGGCTGGGAGAGGATATTTGACCGAGTCGCCGGGAAAAAACTCGCCGCCGAAAGGAAAAGAGTTCGAAGTTTGACTTTGAAGAAATGCGTAGACGATTTTGAGAAAATGAAGAGAAGGGCCACCGGTAGGTGGGAGGCTCCGCCGCCAGAGCAGATATGTGGTATGGGCTTAGAGGCCCATTGAAGGGGTTCTTTATGCTAGGATTGTAAGTTGGAAAATAATTCTTTTTTTCGATTTGGGTAAGGAGAGAGGAGAAAATAGTTTGGTAGTATTATACGCGTATTTTGGAGTGAATTGTATTTCTTACAAAATAGAGATATGCCATCAAAAATAGAAATAGCCAACAGTTTAGAAGTGAAAAATATGTTATACATGTTATATGTGGTCAATCAATTGTTAAAGTGTACTTGTAGAAATAATCCAGCGAGTGATAAAGTTCTTGCTGGAATCTTAATTTAAGAGTCAGTAATTCACAAAGATATGTTAGGTGGTGCTCTCCTATATCTATACCGTTTTTTTTTTTAAGAAAAAGAAAAATCTAGCCCACATTCTATTTATCGAGGGTAATTCGCAAAAGACAAAAACCCTTCTGATTTCTTGTTCTCATGTGCCACTGCGTCAAAATCGTCATGGATTCACATGCGTGGTTTGCTCCCAAAGTACCGGTCTGCCATCATCAAACTACGATCAAAGTAACAATTACTAAGGCTCAAGACTAAAATTATCCCAAAAAAAAATGAATTGAAAAAAAAAAACCTACAGTACACGACTAAATAACTGACCAAACTTTTACAATATGCAAATTAAAGGAAAAAGTCTAAAACTATGAGCTCCCAAAATTAGTTCCCTCGAAAAATTAGTTCTAAGCTTTCTTGTTAAGATTTGTATTTCTATTTCACTTTTTTGGCTGTTGAAGATGGAAAAAAAAAAAAAAGAGAGAGAAAATGCTGATTTGGTGCCCGGCCTGTATGTTTGTATCTATGTATGTATTATTATTTTTATTTTTTGGCCCCAAAGAAAAACAAAGTCTGCCACTACTTAAGCACTTCTCTGTCTGTTCTTACATTAGCGGATTCAAAAGGAAAGATTATGACTTTCATGATGACATGAACCAACCGTTAATGATGTTTGCCACTACTTAAGCACTTCTCTGTCTCTTCTTACATTAGCGACATTTTATTTATTTTTCCACCTTATAAAATATACCGTAATTCCATCAAAACGTAAGAGGCTATCATAGCCAGAAACAGAATATAGATCTAGCAGAAAAATTATACATTCATTGTACCAAGAGGTAATGAACCACGTTGACCTCCTCTTCATCAGCCTTCCATCCAACGAGAGGGAATAAAAATTTCACGTGCGAAGACTCGTGAAGGAATAAATTTGTATTTCTTAAAAATAAAAATCCCTCACCACATGGGAGAGAATGCCTTACAAAGAAATGTAGGCCAATCGTCTACTACATGACTACTTCTTCTTCTTCTTCCTTTCTAATTATTTATATATATATATATATATATATATATATATATATATATATATATAGTTGATGATAAGAAAGTCCAATACATGACTAGCTAATTGCCTTCACAGAAACTTGACCGTATTCAATATAACTTACTCCACGTCCCAATAACAGCTACCAAATTTCCGGTATTAGAACATGTAATGATGTATTATATTCCATGGTAATTTTGCTTTTGTTACTATTTATTTATTTATTTCGTTTAAGAAGACAAAGTTGCACAAGAATTATAACGGGTCGTAAGCCCTACTTCATGTCCTTTTCTTTTTTATGAACACAAAATTAAATGTCATTTAAAAAAAAAAAAAAAAACCTTATCAATTGATATGTGCATGAAAATACATTTTGGACAAGAGATAATTATTAATGTCATTTTTGAATGTTATAATATTTTTGGTAGTATTTTAATACGATTATTTTGCACATGTCAATTTTGATATTTGTGTTTTTTTTTTTGTGTCTATAGTCCACCAAAGCAAACATCTTTCTCCAAAGTCCAAGATAATAAGCAATTAATTCATATGAAACTCAACAAGCTATCAGCTATGCAAGATAAAGTCCTTGATGTGTGTGAAGAATTACCAAAAATAGTTTTTCTTGAATCGAAATCTTCTCACACCATTTACTACCTAATAATGAATGATTTGGGAAAAGTGCTTGTTAACACCATTTAGTCTATGATAACGAGTGCTTTGGGAATGTGGGCTATAACTCAGTGAGTGGGGTGAGCCGGATTGAATATTAAGTTGGAAGTTCAACTTTTAAAATATGTGAATTATTTTATTTTATTTATAAAAATGTTGGTCATTAATTAAATCTCATTTTAAAAAAATGAGTTATTTAGGAAAAATTATCATCTCGTGAATTGTAGCTCTATCCTTTGCCATCTACAACATCAATAATCATCTCATTTTGGCATCCAAAGCAAAAGCTATGCTTTACAAGTATTTTGCTACGCCTCAAAAGGCTATTAATATGAATGTGAGATATTTTGGTATAATTCAGATGTCAAACAACAAACTATGGGATTGATGAGTAGAAATGAGGGTGAAAAAAATATTGATCCTACCATATTCAACACAAAGCAATAAAAAATATTGTGTCGAAGGACAAAAATTATGCCTAAAATTTCTATAACTGCATCGGCTCGACCAACCAAAAATAATTTATATATTTTTTAAAAATATTTTTATATAAATTTAAATAAAAAAAACATTTTCATATATCTATAAAAGGCTAGACCAGCCAAAAATAATTTTTATATTTTAAAAAATATTTTTATATAAATTTAAATTAAAAAAATATTTTTATATACTTATAAATACACATCCCTTTACTCTTTTTTTTCTTCGCACCTTCAAATTTCAATCTAAATTTAAATTTATATAATTTTCATAAGATTTTTATTTTAAACTTTTTTTTATCAACTAGTCAACTTATATACTTATAAGCAAATTAATTATTTTAAAATTTTTATTAATAGAAAAAAAAGCATATCATACCATTTATTTTTTTTTATATATTTTATTTTTAAATTTCTAATATTTTAAACTAATTATACTTATAATAATTTTATTTTTTTAAAGCAGGCCATATTTCGGGGCCAGCCCAACTAAGGGCCTAACAGACCTACGGGCCGGGCTCCCTTTTGAAATTTTCGGATCGGCTCGTCCTGTCCTTCCACCCAAGCGTATTGGGCAGTCAGACCATTTGCCACCTCTAATAATTTCTTTAAAACAAAAAGAATATTTTGGATTCATATATTTTCTGTCTCTGTTATTATTTATTTATTTATTTTATGCATGTTTGTTATTTTGTATTCATTTTATATAATAAAATATGCGCAGTGTACTTTATAGTACAAACATATACCCATACTACACAGTATACAAGTCTTTAAGTATACTTTTTATAGATAAAATCTGCTATAGATATGCATTTCACCAGAAAAAAAAAGAAGGTATAAAACAGTTATGAATCAATGAAAAAGAGAAAATGGGCATCTATGAATAATGTGCTCGAAAATGGTGTGGGTATGAATCTATGGAAAGTAAAAATGGGTATTTATGAAAAATGTGCTTACAAAAGATTATTGAGGTACTTTTTCGCGATAACTATGGGGTCCAAGACCCTTATATTCGGTGGCAATCCTGCATCCAATCTCCAATTCTCTTTGTTGGCCCATCCTAATTCCAAAACCTTTCTGATCCGTTGAAAAATAAGAGGAAAAAAAATGAAAAAGGCGAAAAAAAAAAAGAAAGATGAAGGAAGAGAATATTGATTAATTTCATTCAAACCCTTGATATTAATAATATCAAAATCTAACGCACACAATGCAGACACAAATTGTAAATAAACGAAAAATACCCAACATTTCAAACGAATAAAAAATTGCCGAAATTCGACAACATTTTTTATTTGAAAGAGAAATTCGACTACATTTATTATTATTCATTGAGAATATGTACTTGGGATAACTTAATTACATCTTCATGTTATTAATAAAAACGGAAAAAGAAACCAACATGCATCACTGGCGATTAATCTCACACGTTTATAATTAACTATATATATATATATATAAATAGAGAGAGAGAGAGAGAGAGAGGGAGAGAGAGAGATTATAACTGATAAAGTAAAGTCACTGAATATAAGACTGGCCAGTAATATCGAGGTCTCTGTCCCCGGTTGAAGGTGGAGGAGTGTGCTTGGAGCAGACATGAGCCAATTCAACGGGGCCGTCAGCACTCTGTGTTTCACTCGCTCGTAATGGCTTCGGCACCGCCTCTGGTTGTCCCTCCTCTTTACCGTACAGTCCGCCGCCGTAGGCGTCGCGGTTTATCGGCACCATCGGTGATATGTTAGGCGCTGGGGTCTCCTTCAGCTTTGTCTCAGTCACTTCTCTTATCTGTTTCTCACGATCCGCTTCGATCCTCCTCTGCTCATCTTTTGCCTTATCATAACCCTTTTCCATTTTTTTTTTTTTTTCTTTAGGTCACGTTCTAATGATTTTCATTAGTTTCCTCTTATATTAGCTAAGGTTTCCAATGTGTATGACACGTGTTGTTCTTAATCATGGCGTGGCAAGCTTATGAGCTGCCTCGTCACCTATAGCGTGCAATCTTTGTTACGTACTCTCCTTTTTCTCTCTCCGGTTCCCTCTCTCGATCTTTAAACTTGAAATGAAAGCAAATGCCTTTCTCAAACTTCTCCCACTTTTTTTTGATTGTTTTCTCTCGTTGCTCGTTATTATCATTTTTTCTTTTCCTAGACATTATCACTATTTCAATATTAAAAAGAATTTCAAATGTTTTAAAAAAATATATATAAGCCAACGAAGATCCGACACGCTGTTTTGGGTTGTAAACTTGTAAAGTTTGCTGTCATTTAATGTTCTTTTTCACGTCGCTCTTCTTTAGAAGTTTGATGCTGTTTATTCAAAATGTCTTTTTGGTTAAAGTCCGTTGTCGTTTATAGTATAACATGCAATTTATTTCGAACAATGGTTTTCATGACAGGAGGAATGGAAAACACGTTTTAAAGTATTATATGCAAGTCGTTACATGATGAAACGTGAAAACTGATGTCGTTATATTTATGGGATTCAAAAAGACGTGTCGTTTGACACATTGGAATAAAACTAATGTTGTAATAATATCATCGCTATGCTATCCAGTCTCTATGTATGTTCCATCCAAATTAAAAATAAAATAAAAATTCTCCAGCTAAAAATTTTGTGGTTTTCAAGGAAATACGCGAAAAGATCGATGATATTTAAAAAATACGATTAAGTGCTAAAAAGTTAAAAAGTACGGGAGACGAACCTCAACTTTAGAAAATACGACATACTCTGACATCATCACAGTTCTTTTATTCGTATAAACACAAATAAACTACTAATATCCTGTGTCCGCTGATCAACACATATCAATTGTTTTTATTTATTTTTTAAGTTTTCATCTTTTTTGTCTTGTTCCTTTTTCTTTTTTTTTTTAACTTTTTGACTTTAGATTTATTTTCCTCTTTTGATTTATTGATTATTTTTAAATTCTAATGGTTATAAATTATGAACTTCCACGTGCACTATTATCTTAACTTTTAATTTACTTTCCTTTTATTATTTGTCTGATTATTTTTAAATTATAGTAATTATCTTTTAAATAATTTTAAAGTGAAATATCTCACAATTCATATTAAATTTACTTACTTAAGTTTCTTTTATTTAAAAAAATAAAATAAAAACAATGAATGCAAAACTTTTTTTGGTGTTCAAGAATACCCAACACATCTTTCAATTCATAAATACTATATGTATCCTATAATAATACCTACGGCACTTATAAGAATCCTTATAGTAACTTGTTTAATAAAAAATACTTTTTTTATTCTCGAATACTATACATAATCTTAGGATATATTATTAATATTTGTAATCAGAAACACCCAACACTTATTCCAATTTCTCAGATATAGTAATCTTTCCTACCTTTCTTTCTTCTCTCTTCTTAATTTAGCTTGATACATTGGTATCTTTGTCTGATACCTATGGTACTTGTATAGTAACTTTTGCATTAAATAATACTTGACACCTTTTCTAATTCTCGGATACCATAGGTGTAAAAACTTGTAATTTTTTAAGGTAATTTAGATATTTTACCAATTTTTCGGATATAATAATAAAAAGATTAATTTGCAAAAAATTTATGTAAAAAGACTAAATTATAATTTTTGGGGGACTAGTTTGAAAGAGATTTATAATTTTGGGGACTATTGTGTAATTTTTTAAAATTGCACAGTCTCTATTAAAATAAGGTCATGTGACCCTGTCATTTCTCTCTCTCTCTCTCCTCCCCTAATGCTCTCTCTCGCCCCCTAATGCTCTCTCTCTCGCTCCCTCGGTTCCCTTTCAGCTAAAGTAGCGACCGCTGCAGCAGCTGCCTCCCGCCATCGAGTCCTCCTTGGGCCGCGAGACCGCTGCTGAACTTAGGGAGCCATCGAAGAAACTGTCGTGACCGGAGAAAGAGAAGAGGCCGCAGAGAAGTTTTTGTCACCGGCGACGATTCTGTCTACCGTTTGACCTCAAACCGGGCTCGTTGGATTCGTCTCGTCACAAAGATCGTCAAGGTATATATATCTCAATCCCATAATGCCCGAATCAAAAGTTTTCATTTTTGGATATTTTGTGTTTAAGTTTGATTTTTCAATCCGGTCGTTGGATTGTGATTTTATTGTCATTTTTGGATTGTACTCAGAAAATGGGAAAGTTTGACATATATATATATATATATATATATATATATATATATATATATATATATATTACCTATGTTTGGTGACCAACACGAAAATCAAAATTGGACTACTAATATTTGCCTCGATTTAGATGTCACTGGTCCTGGACCTGAATTGGGCAAGTTATATATCTAACCTAGCTATTTTGGGTGCTAGAATTTCAGTAAAGTGGTCCATTTGTAGATTTGAAACTCTGTTGTGAAGTTAATTTTTCGCAAGAGGACGATCGAGGGTTTGGAATTAGTTCCTGACCCTCTAGATGATCGTAAATTGTTGGTAAATGGATCTAACACTTAGGAAAATCATGCATACATGGAGATATAGAAAATACATGATCATATCATGAATGCAGCAGAAAAATAGTAGATTTAGGTTTTAAAATTTTGCATAAAAACAGTTTTTATAACTATCTAACACACATACATCTTATACAGGATCATGTACAACATAAATCAAATCTAGATACAAAACCCTAGAGATGAGATTAGGGTTTACCTCTTGTAGCGTGTTCTTTCTTGATCTCCTTATTGATGGTGATCAAACCTCTAACCCTAGATCTTCTTATTTATGCTCTTACTCTTGGTTGATGAGGCGAGTGGGCACCAAGTCGAAACCTTCGTTAGAGAACAATCAAGAACACCTTCTTGATCCTATGGAACACCGGGATGTGAGATGAGATCATGAGATTGTAGAAAACTTTTTTCACTCTCACTTAACCTAGGTTGGGCAAACACTCTCTCTCTTTCTCTCTCCCTGCGTCTATGCGTGTGACTCTCTTAGAGTTATTGTGTAATTTTTCCTCTGATATATCTTATATATAGGACCCAAAACTGCTAACCCTAGTCTAATTAGGATTGAGGTTGTTCTCCAATTTGCGCTTTGGGTATATTTTTATAAATATGTCTAACTCATGAAACTTATTTATAAAAATACCAACTTTTGTGTAGAATCATTATTTTATACAGTTTCATGAAACTAATTTTACAATACCACAAACCAATTAATGAGCTTAATTGAGCTAAACAAGGGACCTAATGGATCCAAATTATCTAAAATCCAATAATATGATAAATACATAGTAACTCTTATTATGGTATTTATAAAAATATTATTAGTAAATGAGACACTCCACTAAAGGCCCAATATTGCACTCTTAGATTAAATATCATGCATTTTATAGAGATTTAATTAACTAACCTTGATTAACCGATCCATCTAGCATATTCTATACTACATATATAATCCTTATACAATGCCGTAGTTGGATAGGTGAAATTACCGTAATACCCCTATATATTTACCTTTAAGTTACCATATTTCTATCAAGGAATAATGTTATTGATAATTTTGTTTTCAATGGCCATTTAGACAAAATTATCAACCGATTCACAAAGTGAATACTAAGATCTTAGATTTAATTATTCCATGAATCTTGAAATAATCTAAAGTGGCATTAATGTATAATGTCCTTAACTATTTGGTGTTCCCATCAATTCATAAGCCATAACCTCTAATATGCCAGAGTTCTCCTCTAACTTTATAGAGGTTAGTTAGTCTTTTAACAAATCAAAAGGCTATAACCCATGAAAGCAAGTTCAGTCAAACATCAAGGATTAAGATTTATATGCTAAGAGCTAGTTTGTGATAATATAAGAATTTAGTTACGACACCCCAATTCTTTATATTACCTGGTCCAGTTTAATACACATAACTTGTTTATGTTTTATTAGTATTTCTATCAGAAGTCAAATACTTAAATGATTTAAGACACATTATTTCGTTGAGATAGACAAACACTACAACCTATAGTAAATAAAGTATTCCATATTTATTTACAGAATATAAACTACTTCATTTAGACTTAGATAAAGAAACAAGTCTCTCCATAATTAACATTTAATCATGTTTATTTCTTTATGCACATATAAAGTCATAGAATATTTTTCAGATGAATAAACTATTTAAGTAAGATAGTTTAATTTAGCAAATATCATAATCTCATATAAGAGAAAGTTGTTTATACTCAAAAGAGTAAAATTAGAAATTTACTTTTTAGGGAAAAAATCTTAACAAATGACGCCTTAAGGACTCAATGGCATGTGATCCTAGTCTTGTGTGGTATGGATTCAGTTACTTTCGCTTTATACTATTTTTGAATAAAACTTATTTTCTGCAACATATGAGAACAAATATAGATTTTGAATTTCTTGAACATATGTGATGGACTGTGATAGTATGATATACATATATACTGTATTACTCTTGGGATTTTCTGAGTGTAGATTATTTTGGGTATATAAAAAATATAGCCATTATGCTGCCCATTTTTGTATAAAAACCTAATATTATTATTTTATTGAAAAACCAAAATACGATTATTTTCACATTTCAGTTATGTGTTGCACACATCATAGGATCATACATAAGTACCTTGTTAGCATCGTGAGTTTACAGTGTGGCGTTGCGTGTCTTACAGTCGGTGTAGAGGTTATAAACCCACACCCACACGTGGTTTTGTTACTTCTGATTACATTCTCATTTGGCAGGCGTAGACAATTCGGTTGTCCCTTCAGGTTTGGTAGATGACATATAGGTGTCCCCTCCGTGTGTGAGCTTATTCTTATGATGTAGGGTTTCGGTTACCTTCGTTTAATACTATTTTCGAATAAAAATTATTTCTACAATATATGAGAACAAATGTAGATTTTGAATTTCTTGAACATATGTGATAGACTATAATAGTATGATATACATATATTCTATATTACTTTGGGGATTTTCTAAGTGTAGGTTATTTTGGGTATATAAAAAATAAGGTCATTATGCTGCTTATTTTTCTATAAAAACCTAATATACTTATTTTATTTAAAAACCAGAGCACGTTTATTTTCACCTTTCAGTTCTATGTTACACATGTCATAGGATCATATATGAGCACCGTGTTAGCATTGTGGGTTTACACTGTGGCGTTATGTGCCCCACAGTCAGTGTAGAATCTATAAACCCGTGCGTGATTTTGTTAATTTTGATTACCTCCCCATTTAGTAGGCGTATGCAATTTGGTTGCTCCTTCAGGTTTGGTAGGCGACACATGGGTGTGTCCTCTGGGTATGAGCTTAGGTGTCAAGCAGACTATTACGTACACTTAGTGCCATCATTCTAAGTTTCCACAGATGAGAGGATGTAAGCGGTTGTAAGCTCATGAGTTTGGGTTGATTGATATCATATGCATATGGATTGATGATTTTGATCATACTGTCTTATATATATATATGTAGATTTTCAGTTTGAAATATATATATATTTATATATCTATATGTGTTTGTGTTTTGATTTAAACTAACCATGCATAAATTTTCTAAAAAAAATATTTTCAACCGAGGTAAATATTTTTCCTACTGAGCATTTTATGCTCACTCCCTTCCTTCCTAAGGTGGTGTCGAGTGTGACTTTGAAGACCAAGAAGAGTAAAGAGTTGTCTTGATTATAATTCGTTATTTTAGTAATGCTTGGGGTGTGTTGTTACAGTGTCTGGATAGTTTGAGTTTTGTTTTAGCATTGAACCAAAATTACTATATTCTATTTTTATTACTAATATTTAAGTGTTACCCTTTTTTTTTAAAGCGTTAAAAAAACTAACAGTTTAGTCAAAATCAGTATTTCCCCTCCAAAAAATGGAACCTTTCAAATTAATAGTAAGAAAAAAATAAAAAGCTAAAAATAAAAAAAAGGAAAAAAAAACTTAATGTAAAAGATAAAAGAATTGAAAACAAAAAACGGAAAAAATAGGGGTTGTCACAGCGCCTTTGTGGGGTCAGGCGCTGATTCTCTTAACTTTCTGATGATATTCGATTTTTTTTGTTTTTTAAAATCTCAAAAGTGTAACTCACGCTCAAAAAAACGATTTTAAAGGGAAAAAAAATAAAAGAAGTGTATGGCTGACACTGCACGGAAATTGAAGGAGAAAAAACAAACGTATAAAACATTTACACAGCGTATAAAACTTTTACGTATCGCATAAAAATAAAACTAACACAGTATTTAACAGAACTTTTGCTTAAAAGTCGTACTCCAACTAATTTCCTCAAAAATTTTGTGCAATTTTTTTCCCCCTAAACAAGCAAAAAGAATTTAATTACAAAATTACACCCTTTAATTAGTTAGAGAAAATTATCATATATATAACGAAATAAATTAGTCTAGGTACAGAACTTATCATCTCAACTTTTTCTCTCTTTATTACAGAGCGTGCCATTCATCAAAATAAATATTTGCCTCCACTTTTCTCTTGAACTTATTAAAACAGCTAGTAGTTCAATCTTTTGTGTTTGTGGCTTTTGTTTTTGCGTTTTAAAAGTCATGACAACGCAACTTCTGATTAATCTAATAATTAAATAAAACACCAGTTAAGCCAAAGTCATTAATCTAATATATCTTACCAATACTTTGCCCAAATTCAGAATATAATTATTGTCGAAAAAAAGAAAGAAAAAAAAATGGTATATAGCTGCCGTTACATGAATTTGAGCACCGGCCGCATTATAGCCATTCTTTCTCTCGTTTTGCAACCTACCATAAATAAACTAACTATATATACAGAATAATCTTACTTCGTTCCATTCCTGTATTCCTCATGTTCGAAAGAAACAATATTAAAAAATAAATAAATATATAAATAAAAATGATAAAAACGTGACGCAACAATTCTTCCAATTAAATTGGTACCTATAGTGAAAAAAGATGCCTTCTAATCATCTCCACATGGGATGGCTCGGTCGATCGCCTACTTTCTCTCAAGTCTCATCCAACACTTCAATATACGAACGTGAAATATAGGCTAGTTATCACGATCATAAACTAAAACTACTTTCTTTCTCATGAAAAAAATAAGATAGAAAAATAAATTAAAATACAAAGAGAGACAGTTTCAATGCATGATACCGTAGTTTTGAGTTAGCGGAATGAGAATCTTTGACTCAATACCTGAAATTGTTATCACAATCAAACGGTCACAACATGAACAGTTTTTTAATTATTAGACAACTACTTCGAAGCCCATCTGTCATGTCATGACTGCATTGGCGCCCACCGTATGAGTTAGTTCTCTTCTTAGCTGGTGCATATGTACATTACATATATTCCTCCAAAACTAGGGGAAGAGGAGGGGTTTACTTGAACTGAATTAGGTGTGGCTAGTATTTTAATACGATTCAACGCCTGTCAACGACATGGAAAACTGGTGATCGATGATGAGTATTACTAATACTGATACTGATACTAACTAAGTTTCAAAGAATAATATATATATATATATATATATATATATATATATATTGATACTGATACTAGCTTCTTTTCAAATAATATATATATATATATGAGCACCAATCCAATTTTTTTTTTTACTCGTGTATAAGTATTAATTTGGTCTAAATTGAAAAAAAAAACCCTAAATTAACCAAAAACCTTGAATGAATTTAAAAAAAAAAACCGCAAAATGGGGAAAAAAAGTGAGAAGGTTGAGTATCTATTGTTCTTTCTTCCATTTTTATTTCTCAAATTTCATCTAAATTTTTTTTTTCTGATTTATCAAATTTAATTTAAATTTTACTTTTGACTAAGGGTATTTTAGTTTTTTTTCTCCATTTTAATTTTGAAAAATTATTAAATTGAGAGGTTCTTTAGTGGTTGAAGCCTAGTGCTAGCCACATTTCCTTTCTTAATATGAAGATCCTAGTTTAAATCCCATCTCCTTTAAGTCAAAAAAAAAAAAATCCAAATGGGGGATTTTGTAATATTTAGAATCCAAAGATGGACCCTTCAATTTGGCCAAAACTGAAGGGAGATGTTTGCAAATATTTTTTTTTAAGAATATTATATATATATGGATTAAATATGTCTTATATCTTACTGGGTTAAAAAAAAAAAAAAAATCTTCACGCTATATGCCTATAATTATTCGTTTATTTTTTTTTCTTATAAAAAAACAAAATCATAATGACGGATCGCTTGCAATTCTTCATGAATAAAGCTGTTGCCGAATTGCCAGTGAAGGCTAAGGCTACTCCAATCTATACATAACTGAAGTTTATTTTTATTTTTTTAATATCGAAATAATTTGTTAGCTTTTTTTTTTTTTTGATTAATAAAATAATTGGTTTGCTAATTGAATATATTTTCAGTCACTGTTGATTGGACTTTCAAATTACTTTAAACCAAATATATAGAAAAGGAATTTGGTGCTGGCCAGTCCAGCATATCCAGTGAAAATCGATACCAATGGCGTTTATTCAGTCTATAATTAGTTATCTATAAATCGATAAACAGTTTTATTTTCTAGACTATATATGTAACTTGCGTAGTATAACTTTTCCCCTCCGCAATAGAAGGATTAAATCCTATCGAGTACATAAATTTCATAAAATCAGGTGCTCAGCATAATTAGTTTGACTTGATCGAGAGATTTCGAATATAATTTGGAGATTCTTATTAAGCTGCTAATTAATAATCTTCTTCATTAATGTTGTACGCGCCAATTTATGATCTCCCTCTAGCTTCAATATATACCGAAGTTCGCAAATTCCAAGAGAAAATACGCTGGCACAACCCGCACGTACGCGTTAACAATTTTTTTTTTTTTTTAAAAATTACAGATAAAACATATCCCCATATTAATGAAGTGCAGAGATCAATGCGCTGTGTTTTGGTTCCAGTTTCCAGACAAGTCATATTGTTGACAGCTAATTAAAAGTGAAAAACTTCATAGGTGTAGTGTTTTATTATTAGTTAGGTATATGGGAAAGGAAATAATTCGAACTATACATGCATGTGTAGCGAATTGGCTTTTTCTAATACTAACACCTGAACTTTTGTATCTCTGACTGTGAAGTGCGAAGGAGGCATTTTAAGAATTAAAACGCGGTTCTATGAATTTATATTGTAGGTTTACATAAAAGCGTCTCGTGATAATGATGCACGTAGAACAGTTTTTTTTTTTTTTTTTTTTTTTTTTTCTTTTAAATATAAATTGATGAGCTAGGTAAAATATGTTCAAATTGTCTTACAGCACTCACTGTTTAAGCCCATGAAATGTTCAAGGTCTAATTAATTATCTTGCATTATGCCTTTGTAAGACCAAATTTTAGCAGTTATTTTATTAGTTCAGAAATATATGCATAATAGCACAGAAAGAATCATACTAATCACTCCTCAAAACTTCATAATATTATGTAAAATTTACTCTTCTTTGATTGGATACTTTTACCCAAATTTTCAAAAAATCATACGAGTAGCATCATGTCTTACCATGTAAGACACCCTGCATCCATGATAAATTTGATTTTTCATTTCAAAGGAAAGTTAATCGCATAAATATTGAGTTGAATTTGTTTTTATAACTTCACGTATTCCAACATGAAAAAAAATAATAATAATAATTACGGGCAAGCACGAGGCCAAGTGAGGGCTGAAGCCCTATTAAAAGTTTGAAAAAAAATTATATATAACCTAAATAAAATAAAAAAATTATGAATAAGTAATAAGTCCCCGTTAAAGAATTTGATAGCCCACTCAAATACTCGTTGTTGAATATAAAAGTCTAAAGAAATTGATGAACTTCAAAATTATGCCTAATATTTATTTTTGAATATAAAAATCTAAGAGGTTCGATAGATTTGAACATGACAGATTTGAACATGACGTCAAAATATTATGCTAGTAGTTTAAAACTTAAAAAGACCAATAAGAAACTTAAGACTTAAATTTAGTTCTTATGTAATAAAAATTGCGAATTGAATTAAACAGAAAAGAGAAAAGCAAGAAAATAATGAGCTTGCAAAAAAAGTTGATATAAGAAAAATAAATATATATCTATTAATTTATCGGTTTAAGATATTAATATTAATTTTACTAGTTGATTCTATTATTGTAGAAAAGTATTTTCTTCTATAAATTTTATCAAAAATTAATTGTATAATAAAATAAGTGATTAATGAATAAAGGATACGCGAAAAAAGGCATTTTAAATTTTATTAGCTTGATAAGGAATTTATTATAACGGCTATAATGTCAGCCCACTAACAACAAATTCTAACTTCGTCCATGATCACGGGTTTGACGCGTCTTGAGTCAGAGATAAGAGAGTGTAAAAGGTCAAGAGAGCCACGGTGTCGTGACTCGTGAGTCGTAAGAGGAGAATGGTAAGTCACAAACAAATAAGCTTAGCTCCCAAGTCAAGTCCAAGCACTCCCACAGAGTCTGCGATTGCCAGTTGTCAAAATCACGTGGTGTCCCCCTTTCTACCAATCACGCAAAACCGTAGCTTGCATCGACTTTCACCCAAAATGTTACGTGGCTTCTCCGGCCCACATGATTACCCGACAGCTGGACATATTCGCGGATCAAACCTCCCAACTCCTTCGTGCGCCGCCCTCTCTTCATTTAGCCACTCCAACTCTCCACTCTTTATATATATTTCCCTCCTCCTCCTCCTCCTCCTCCGCCACAACACAACATTTCCAAAACAAAAGGGAAAGAGGGAAAAAGAGAAAAAAAAAAAAAAGAAAAACATACAAACGACACAAGAAAGACGAAACGACACAATGGTAGGCGTTTTCAGGCGATCTCTCTCTTTTCCGAACAAAATCGCAAGCCGTAACAACAGTCCATCGAAACCGCCGATATCTCACCACACCCGATCCATTAGTCTTCCATGCAGATCTCACCCGTTGATTTCCCAGCTCAGGGACGGCGTCGCCGAGCTCCACCGATGGGCCACCCAACCGGATTCCCGGACCTCCGCCTGGCTCGCCGACGGGTTGACCCGACTCAAGGACATCCACGACTGCCTCGACGACATTCTCCAGCTCCCTCAGACCCAGGAGTCCCTACGCCGCCAGCCCCACTCTGCCGCCGAGAATCTTCTAGAAGACTTCCTCCGCTTCGTCGACGTGTACGGGATCTTCCAGACCTCGATGCTGGTGCTCAAGGAGGAGCAGTCGGCGGCGCAAGTGGCTCTGAGGAAGAGAGACGAGTCAAAGATTTCTCTCTACGTGAAATCCCGAAAGAGAATGGCCAAAGAGATGGGAAAGCTAATCTCGGCCGTCCGATGCATGAAGGGGCGTTCGGCTCCGCCGTTAGTCTGCGTCGGCGACGCCGAACTTGCCGACGCCATAGAGGACGTGGTGGAGGTAACGGTGACGGTCTCTTTGGCGCTTTTTAACGGAATAGCGACGCCGTTTGGGTCGAAAAGATCGACGTGGAATGTGGGGTTGAGTGGGCTGAGGAAGAAGGCTAAGGTGGTTGAGGAAGGCATTGAGGAGTTTGGAGAGGTTGGAGCAGAGTGTCTGTTGGGTTTGAGGAAGAAGAGCGATGAAGAGATCAGAAGCGCCTCGAAGAAAATGCAGGAGTTGGAAATTTGCATTGGTGGGATTGAGAGTGGCGGTCAAAGGATTTTCAGGAGTTTGATTAACGCCAGAGTTTCCTTACTCAACGCTCTCACACAGTAGAGATGAAAAGAAAAAAAAGAAAAAAAAAAAAACAGAAAATGAAGATGTTGTTTTCTATTATCTGAACACAAAAGTTAGAAATGTTATAATTTGTTTGTTTTTTTTTTTAATCAGAAAAAAAGATAAAAATTTGAATAGAGATTGAGGGTTTGTACATGGGGTGACTTTTGGATCTGTAAATTGATGGTCTTGGAAGATTTGATACAACTATGCAAACTAACTAACTGGATTTCTTTCAGCAATATTATTTGTTTTTCATTTAATTACTTCTCAATTATTGTTTTGAGTTTGATTAAGAGTAACGGTCGTGCAGACGATTTTGTAGCAAAATGCGGGATTTTGGCATCAATTCATGCCAGTAATCATTGCTGTCTTTGTGATTACATGATGGATCTTACCATAATTATGTTTATGACCTACGCATAAAATCGAGATCGAGTTAGCTCAAATAACAAGAATAGTCTAGATTCGAATCATATAAGCATAAAAATTATTATTCAATTTTATTATTCCTAATTGAATTAGGGCGAAGATTCTGTAAAAATTTTTATTTTTTAATTTGTAATAATAAATAGAGATCATTACTCATTTAAATTTAAATTTTTTTTAAAAAAAGCAAGACAATAATTTTTTTTTTTAAATTATAGTGCATTTGAGGGAAAAAAAAAACAATTAAAAAGGGCAAATAAATCTTCATGTGGGTCAATCGTCAATGCATGCAGGTGCAACTTGCAAAATGGGCAAATAATTTTTCTTGTTCTTTTCCTTTACTTTTTTTTTCCTCGAAAAAGTAGTATTGGATTGTTGGTAAGAAAGATGAAAGAATTTCCTTTTTGTAATAGGTAGGGAATTCAACAACTTGGATATGTAACATCAGAAGTTGACGTCGCCATGTTAAACACATTAACAATGAAAGGTTTGAGATTAACATAAATCTGCTTAATCCTTGGATTGGTTTAGTTACATCTTTCTTAATTAGCCTTTAAAACTGTAAAGTATAACATAAGGTATGTATTCCAGGAAAAAAAAAAAACATAAAGTATATATGTTAACTAATATAATTTATTATTTTAATTTATACAAATTTATTTAAATTAGTTATATATTTGCCGGCCTCGTGAATGTGTGTAAACTAAAGGAATGTTTTTCGCTTTGAGAAAGCCAAAAGACAGAGGAAAAGTTTCAAATTAAATTATATACACAAGCAAAGTTCCGATGCACCTGAATGTTTCTCATAGAAAATAATAACAACAACAAATAAAAGTAAAAAAAAATGGTAATCGCGTCAGTACGTAGTGAAAGGCCCAAGACATTAGTTAGATTAAAATTGCACGTTAATTAGAAGAATACAGCACGTGGTTTGTCAGATATATATACAAATAATTGAACTATGTCATTAAACACAATTATTTAGTTCCAATAATTTTTTCATCATAACTTATGCTCTAGACATATAATGGAGTCTAGGTGTGGAATTAATAAAAGAGTTTCATAACAAAGCTTTCCTATCATTGCATCTGTTTTGTCCATGCTGAAACTAGCTCAAGGCTGCTCCCAGCAAATGGTGGTCGCTTAATTTAAGTGTAAGTTCTTAGATAGAGTCGATGATTGGGAGCTTTAGATACTAACAAACGTATTCAAATGATTGAACTATCGCTTTTGTTAGCCGGCTGCTACATGGCCATTTAATTTTCAGTTTCATATATATATTTTTTCTGAATAAAGTTTCGCACATATTTCAAATCTTAAAATATGATTTGGATGAAACGTTTATGCAGGAACATATTCCACGCGATTTTAAAAGCTATCCAAATAATCATACTATAACCAAAGGTCATTCTCCAATTTGCCGTTAAATGACTTTTTTTAACCGTACACAATTAATAAGAACTATGGAATGGAGTGGGTTTTCTGTCTCAAAGGCATCAGCAACCCAATTTATTAAAACCTTTTTTAGATATATTGTTAAATTTCATAAATAAAAAACATTGTCTGTTACTGTGTGCAAAAAATTATTTTTCTAAAATATAAAAGTACAAAATTAGTTTAAAAAAAATAAAAAAGAAGTTAATGCATTTGTCTCTAAAAGGTAAGAAAAAAATATAGACAAAAAAAAAAAAAATAAAAGTATAAAGCATCACAAATTAATTCAAATATATATGAAAATTTATTAAAACTTGACAATTGTAAAAATATAGAAAGAAACATTCAAAACACCAAGTAAGTTAAATACGGTACATTTTAAAGGGTTTGGCAAGGGCTCAAACTGCGAAACTTATTGCATTGCAGTGTTGTTTGGTATTATTTTTTGATTCTGCTTTTAGAAGTTAAAAGTGGTTAAAAAAAAAAGAAAAAGAGAGGAGAAAACGTTTTGGTAAGTTATTATTTTTATTCAACCGATTTTAAAAGTTACATTACTATTTTTAGCGGAACATAAGTTGAGTAACTGTGGTTTTCAACAATTTTTATAAATTAAATTTATTAAATACTATTTTTCCTCACAGATATATTTTACTCAAAGTACAACTATATTGCAGCATAGCACAACGATATCAAATTGATGCTCCACTTCACTCTGTTGGTTGGGCCGTGAGTGCCTTTCACGGTCAACCGGAGATTTTGTACCTCTAATAATCTGGAAATATGATTGATCTCTGATATGATTAATAGACCGTTATCACTATTATTTTGAATAGAAATACAGGTTTAGCAACATAAAACCATAGGTCAGAAAACTTAAATCTCTAATTTTGTTTTCTTCCAAAAAGTCACGCAAATTGTTTGACAAATAGTGAAGCGTCTATGAGAATTTTAGGGTTTCAATTTCGCCATCACGGTCTACGCCACAACGAATCGTGAATTGGGTTTTGTTTAATTTGGGCCTTCCCCTCAAGCTAGAGAAAAATTTTCAATCTCGGCAATTGACATATATGCCCATAGCCGATGGTTCAGTCGTCAGCATAAAATACATACGTGGATAAAAAGCTGAAACAACAAATTCCATGCGATAGTTAGAGTTACACCTACACTACACCTAAAGGTAACATCTGAATATTCTCACTTTTTCCCCCCGAAAATAAGTAATATGAGGCTTATGAGCTTCGCCCCCTTCTCCCAAAAAGAACAGTTTTAGGATTTTTTTTATTTTTTTTTACTCTCATGTTGGGAGATCATGTTTATTTCAGAAATCGAGTTTGAAACTTGGGTACACTGTAGTTAGATCGTTGGTTTTGATTTGTAACGTGTACATTTTTAGCGAGTTACTTTTGGGGTCAAGTCAAGATTCTTTGTTTGGCGATTGGCATGAATAAATAAAATTAAAAAAAAAAATTGAACTTCAACGCACTAATCAATTACAAAAGTATTACACTATCAAAGTTTCAAAATCACATCCGAACTGAGACAAAAGAAATATATGGCTTTAGCAGGCATAAGATTGTCTTGTTCTTGAGCACCAGGCCACGGCCCACGAGGCCGACAGAGATTCGTCAACAACACGCTAAAAAGGAACATGGGCCGTGCAAAGTAAGGCTTTGTAAGGACATGTTTGGGCTCCACTTAAGTTGCCCCACTCAAACCCAATAAAGAAGAACCAAATTCAAAGTTAACTACAAAGTCATTTTCAAATATCAGTAACAAAAATCATTCATCAGCACTTCCATGCAAGTTATGGATTTTCACTGACTGGGTGGTAAAAAAAAAAAAAATGAAGGTGAAAATCATAATGAATTCACTTCCCAACAATATGCATGGTTTTTAAAGTGATTGTTGGGGGACCTTTCAGTGCGCTGCCAGTGCTCGTGGATTGTTATTACAATCATAGTAATAATTAAAGTGAGTTCTTTACCACGTATATAAATTTATACGGAAAACATATAGAAAGACTGCCTCTTCTAGGAATTAGGATAAAGAAGTGTAAGATAAGAAATGTACCACTCCTTAGTATGGTACTTTACTATTTGTATTCTCCACCTCAAAAGCAATCAAGAGAAGCCAAATTTTACTGAGTTGGAATTCCACCGGGACCTTCTTTTTAGATAGTGTCCACTTTCCTATTCTATCTTAGACATCTATCTCTTCGTTGGCCTAAATGTAGTGTTTTTTCAAATTATTGAAGTTGGGTCTATATTAATTGATATATTTACCTTCTCTTCTCACAACGGTTAATCTTGTCTAAGAGACAAAAACATAATGGGATGCTTTTTAAGCATTATCATTCATTTGAATATAATCCCATTTTTGCTTTTTTGTTATGAGTACTTATGATTATTAGTATTATGATAGTATTGAAACTAATATCACACACTTTTTCTTATTGTCAAATTCACAATAAAATTATCAATCAATGGCCTTTTATTTTGTCAGTTTTTCTTTTCCGTCTCTGTCTCTGTTGAGTCGCAACTCCCAAGTAACAATACAAATTTCAGAATATAGTAGTGGTACAATTGCAAATAATGCAGAATGCCCAATAACTGAAGAAGACCGAAAACACACTCCATGTGTAATAAAGACTAAAAGGAGGCCCACCGTTGCAAAAATCTCAAACACCCGAAATTTGAGACGTTATGCGATGATGGTTTAGCATACAGTACACTATACACTAAAACTATTAAAACTATGCCGCCAGAGTTTCCAATCTTCAAATTTTTCCAAACCAAATATAGAGTAGTGGTCCTTCACATTCCCGAACACAAACCACAAAGACGCCATTAATAAATTAAATCATAGAACCTCAGGCCAATACCAATCTACCTGGCTAGCTAGCTCAACTCCTCCTCTCCTCCCTAATTTTCAAAATCAGAGCTAGACGGCGTTTTGAAAACTCACACAAGATTTGGGTTCAAACTTCACTTCATTTCACAGTCCCTCTCTCAGTCATGGGCTGCACCAACTCGAGGCTCGACGACCTCCCCGCCGTGGCTTTATGCCGTGACCGTTGCAAATACCTGGACGAAGCTCTCCGCCGTAGCCACGCCTTGGCCGAAGCCCACGCCGCTTATCTCGAGTCCCTAAAGCCGCTGGGTCCCACCTTCCACCGTTTCTTCGGCCGAAATGTCAACCGCCGAGTCAACGACGGCGACCTTCCAAAGTCTCCTCCTCCTCCGCCAGCGGTTACTTCACCTGGTCATAAATCCAACTCGGGCTCGAACTCAGGGTCGCACCTCCGATTCACTTCCGATTCCGAGGGCGACGATTCTGATAATCGCGATAAGGATTTCAACGCTTTGACCCGAATTCGGCCTAATTACCTCCACGAAGACGAAACCCAAGGCCTAATCCCTCATCACGGCTTTAATTTCTCGAGCTCGAAGCCACCTCCGTCTCCGCCGCCGGCTTCGCTCGGCTCGGCTTGGGATTTCTTGAACTTGTTCGAGAATTTCGAGAAGTACGAGCGGCTGTACGTCTCGAATTCGGAGCGGGAAGCCGCGGAGAACAAAGCTAAATTCGAGGGAGACGCGAAATCTGGCGCAAATGCGAAGAGAGTTGCGGACGAAGAGCGGAGCAAGCCGAGTGGAGTGGCGGACAAGAATGGTGAAACGAAGAAGGAGAACGACTCGGCCGCTTCGACGGCTCCAAACGGTACAGTCAGTGTTGACCCGGAAGCCATGAACGAGATTCGGGTTCAGTTCGTTCAAGCTTCGGAGTCGGGCTATGAAGTCTTAAAGTTACTCTACTCTCGTCCGAGGATACCTCTTAATAATCAAGGTACATTTTTGTCTCTCTCTCTCTCTCTCTTTTTCGGTACTGGGCTTTTATTTGTTGAGGTCAACGTGTTTGAATTTTTTCTAATGGGTGTTGGTCAAAATTTAATAGATTCTTTTCGGTTGGTTTTGGAGGAAGATGTTGGGGTGGTCAGTTCACCAAACCTGACTTCGACTCTAAAGCAGCTCCTATTGTGGGAGAAGAAACTTTATTTTGAAGTTAAGGTATATGTAGTATTCTTTTCTGATTTTTGTCCGTCATTATTAATATTATTTCAAAATTATGCGAAAAGTCAGAATGGTCTTTTTACATTCTTTCTTGTGTAGGCCGAGGAAAAATTGCGAACAATTTATCAGAGGAAGTTTCAACAGCTGAAAATGTTGGATAGGGAGGGCAGTGCCAGTAAAGCACAGAGAGCTAATTCGACTCGGGCGTTACTGAGAGACTTAACAACTAAATTGAAGATTGCGTTTCAGATTGTTGACAGGATATCGCTAGCAATAAATAAGTTGAGGGATGAAGAATTGTGGCCTCAGATCAAGGAATTGAACAATAGGTATGTGTGATTTTTGTGATTACTTCCTATTTTTCATGACCTACATTTTCTTTTTCTTCGTTTTAATGTTTTGAATTTTAGGTCTATACACGTTATTATTGTTTTGAATTTGAGCTTCTAGACATAATTTGTTGGAGAGTAGTTTATTATGGTCATATTTCGTGTTAAAGGTTTTAAAAACTATACTAGATGGATGGCTCGCCTTTAAACGCTCTTTTCAATCCGGCCTATTGACATTTCTTGAATTTTCTTTGACCTACTTACTTGTGCTGTCTAGTGACAATACCAATAGGAAAAATGAAATCGTTTTCCTGGTGATGGTTTTTTCATTGAAACAACGGGACTCGAAGATTGTTTTTGTTAATTTTTCAAAAAATTTTCCCCTGTTGCCACATGTAAACTACTTCAAAGTATGAAAACTGAACTTTCTGCCTAGAAATGGGAAAGACCTTGGTCAGGAAAGGAAAGGGATTGGGGAAAAAAGTAGGAGGAAAAAAAAGACTAGTCTTAACCATTCTTAAAGTGAAGTTATGTTTTAGATTAACTTCATGCTGTGGTGTGCTGTGGCTAACTTAATCATTTTAATGTCCTAGATTACTTCCAATGTGGAAAGCCATGCTAGAATGTCACAAGCGCCAGTACCAAGCAATCGCAGAAGCCAAAAGTCTAGACACCTATGCCATCACATCTAATGAAAGGCTGAATAGAGCTGATCTTGAAGCAGCGATACAACTCAAGCTAGAGCTTCAAACCTGGAACGTAAGCTTCTCTAATTGGATTTTCGCTCAAAAGGACTATATAAAAACCTTGAATGGTTGGCTTATGAGATGTCTTTTGTATGAACCTGAAGAAACACCTGATGGTTTGAATCCATTCTCCCCCGGTAGGCTTGGAGCCCCCACTATTTTTGTGATCTGTAATCACTGGTCTCAAGCCTTGGATAGGCTCTCAGAGAAGGAAGTGATTGAAGCCATTCAGGCATTTCTTGCCTGCGTTGATTTGCAATTGAAAGAACACAACGTAGATTTACAGAAAATGGTAATTGCAGACAAAGAAATCGATAGAAAATTGAAAATGCTGGAGAGGGAGGAGCAAAAGATGCTAAAGGTGATTCAGGGTCGAGAAAAAAATATGCTGCTATTTGCTGGACAGAAGGGGACTAGCTTTGTTCTTAACCACAGTGAATTAACTAGGTGTAGTAATTTGCAGTCGGGTTTGAAGCAGATATTTGTGGCCATGGAGAATTTCTTGGCAAACTCCATACAAGTATACGAGGAACTTCGTGTGCGTATCGAAGAAGTTGTCGAATATGCCTCAGAGAACCTAAGCGGTCCATAGTATTTTAGTATGGATATATGAAGGTATCTGTCTCCCTTGTTATAAGCACTTTTTTTTTTTTTTTTTTTCCGGTTTTGTTTTGTGATTGTTTCTGGGGTTTTGTGATTACTCGGATTAACCTGGTTATATTTACAGGAATTAACCAAGTTCGCTTCCTATCAACGAGGCTGATGAAATGTGTTCCATCGTTTAAGTGATGATTCATTCCTTTATTAACATGCAATTTTTGGCTTTAAGAGACGAGACAAATAAAGCGTACTGGTTACGATCTGGCGTGCTGGTCCTGGAGGCAACCGACGTGGTAAATGTACCTAACTGGCCGCTGATTTTATTCAGTTTGTGCCCTCTTTAGACTTTCAATTTCAGATGATGAGGAAATATATATATATATATATATATATATATATATGTATGATTTGATTTGATTTCGTAATTGGAATATGTTGTATGATGATCAATTAAATTAATTAAAGCTTAGCTTTGGCCACGTATTGTGAAGCTACTTTCAGTTGGATTGCTAACTTAACTCGCCATAGCTCTATTTAAGGCATAAAGAAATTGTGTGCAAATTATTTTGGATTGAATTAACGAGATACATGTATATATTGTAGAAATTCCGATTGCTGGAAGCATTGAATTTGAACTAAGCATATATACATTTCTAAGCACGAAAGATCAGAGACAGCTCGGTCTAGACATGGCTTAGTTTGCATATATTGTTATGTATATTATCGAGAAAGGCATATCAATCATGATAGGATCCTAGACCAGCAATTAAACATATATACATATATATATACACACCTATACACACCAAACTTGACGTTTTACTGCATATTCTATCTATTATAGACCTGATGGATGATTTCGTGCATGGGAACGCTTCAAAGAAGTCGTTAATTCCCACTTTAGATTATATATTTGGCTGGAAAATGTTTCAAACACGTCGTGAAGTTACGTTGACCATTTGGACCAACTTATATCACCCGGTTCCAGGTTCTAATTCATCCTTTGGACAGTTGACTAGCTATCACGTAAGATGGTAAGAGCCATTGAATTTTGAATTTTATAATATTACTGCCACGTGTATTTGGTCTCTTATCTTATGCTAAGCACTGTGAGGATCGATCTGTCTTTTTAAACGTCCGCCAAGTATAATAACTTATTTATTCCACTACTTAGTTTACCAAAAATAAATAATAAAAAGAAAGAGATCCAAACGGATCACAAATTATGATTCAAATCCTATAACCAATTAAGATTAACATAGAATCTGGTTGAAGTCGTAAGGTTTTATTTTTCATTCTTTTTTTGATATTTCTTTTAATTAATGTTGACTTGAATATACTAGTAGTGGGAAATAAATGTAAGTGTAATAATATTCTTAGCTTTCGTCTTCCCTTATCAGCTTTGATGGGATGAAGCTTATTATCATGACGTATTAAATGGGGGTTGCGTGCGTATGAACGAAGATCTGATCTAAAGTTAAATAAGAGGCAAAAAGCGCGAAAGAGATGGGGAAGGCCCCTACAGTCTAAACAAACTAAGAACAAGTGGATCACAAAAAATGGCTCATCTATAATATACATATATTTATTTATTCCCTATCAACTTCTACACCACACGCACCGCGTTTTATCTCTCTAACGCGTTAGCCTCGTCTTATCCTATTCCTATCAAGTATCATCCTATGCTTTCAATTACTAATCCTTCAACTTAATTTTCCTCAAGAAGGAATAAAAAAAAAAAAGTAAAAATAGAAAATACTCAATATATGCGACTTAATAACAGCAAGAGTATTCTTTAATTAGGACCCCAAAAAAAAAAAAAAAAAAAACAAACAAGAAGGTTTTCGTCAATATAACTGTATTTGTACGTAATTGGTTTTTTGTTACATGGAGATTTCTGTTTTAATTTAAGCAGTTTAATTAAAAAAAGAAAATGATAATAAAATCAGCGGCTAAGAGCACAGCGACACGTAATGAGAAAAAAAAAAAGAAGGAAAAATTAGACGTTGGTGGACGGGGTAGTTGAAATTACGAGATTACCCTTTACGACTTAAAAGGGACAATTCAACAGTAGGAGAAAAGCAGAGGTTTTTGTCAGTGCAGGGAGAGAGAGAACGCAATGAGACGGAAAAGAAAGCTGCTGATCAACATTTTTACATATATATATAATACATAGATCTCTCTCTCTCTCTCTCAAGCACACGAGGGTGTCTTCTCTGTAATACATATATATAATACATATATATTTAATCTCTGTCAGTAACTCATCTCTCTCTCTCTCTCTCTCTCTCTCTATGATTATTATTATCGCATTCGAATAGCTGGCGGAGCAGCGTCGCTGAGTCAACTCGACCGAGTTATGGGCTGTTGTGCATCCTCATCCTTCAAAGAACCCATTTCGGGATTCAAAACCCATCACCACCCTCACTCCTCTAACGGAACCGACGCCGGCGCCGGGCCCGGAGGCGCGCCGGGTTTCTCGGAGTTCTCGCTAGCCGACCTGAAAGCCGCCACGAACAACTTCAGCTCCGAGTTCATCGTCTCCGAGAGCGGTGAGAAAGCCCCCAATGTCGTCTACAAGGGCCGCCTTCAGAACCAGAATAACCGTCGATGGATCGCCATTAAGAAATTCACCAAGCTCGCCTGGCCCGATCCCCAGCAATTCGCCGTACATACTCTCATTCTTATTGCTTATGGCTTTCATTGCTATTTTTGAAGATAGTACTTTCCTATTCGTTTTTTTAGGGTTTTTAATTTGTGGCGCTTTTAATTGAGTTTTTATTTTATATATTTTTAATTCTTTGAACTTGATTTCGATATAGGATGAAGCTAGGGGAGTCGGAAAGATTCGGCACAAAAGGCTTGCGAATTTGATTGGGTATTGCTGCGATGGCGACGAGAGGCTTCTGGTTGCCGAGTTCATGCCCAACGATACCCTTGCTAAACATCTCTTCCATTGTAAGTTTTTTAAGACTTAGGGTTTTTCTGCTTGCAATGATTCGTTTTCAAGGACTGCTAATTTTGCTAGGGTTTTTATCTGTATTAATCCTACGCGTGGAATTTATTCTGAAAGTATATTGTGAAATGTGACTAATTGTTTGTTTAAACGGAGAAACGTAGCATTTCAATGAAAGGGGATAAGTTTAGAGAGGTGCTTTAAAAGAAGACTCTAGCCGACGTCTCTTATGTTCATTTAGTCGTTTGTCTACTTATTTTTGTCTCATGAATGAATGTCTTTTGTAATTAATGATAAATTTATGTTTAATTATCGGATTTAGAAAGCTTGGAGGTTCCTTAATGTGGTAGTTATAATTTTCCCCGTTTGAGAAATTAGTGAGAGTTGGGATTTGTGATTGATTTGAATTTTGAACCATAAATGCTAATTTCTCCTGCATTATTTATTGCCCCGGTCCATTAAAAATCACGTTGTCCTTTACAAGTGGCTACAGTAAGCCCTTGTTCAAAGTTTTCTGATATCAGTGGCAAATGGTGTGCTTCCCAGAGTAACTGTGTAGTCTTTGTATGAGTAAGTTTTTTGAAATTTCTTGACAGGGGAGAATCAAACCATTGAGTGGGCCATGCGGTTAAGAGTTGCTTTATCCATAGCTGAAGCTCTAGATTATTGCAGCACAGAAGGTCGTCCATTGTACCATGATTTAAATGCATATAGAGTTCTCTTTGATGAGGTAATTTCAAGAAAGTCTGCATTTTGTTGGTAAAATTGTAATTTTTGGTGACCTATTGATGTAGGATAAGATGAGAATTTAGAAAGAGAATAGTTAGAAGAACAAGTGTTGATAGAACTTAGGCAGAAATAGATGAATTGGTAAAAAAACGATAGAACTAGACCAAGAACTCAGAGATAAACAAAGAACCATAGGAGGAGAAAACTCAATGATCATTCAATATTCATTCATAATCTGAAAAACAATTACATAGTTAAACCTATTTATAGGTAGGCAGTTAGACACAACTAGGAAAGCAGACAAATTCTAGAAACTGATAGAAACGGGAAACATAAAACGCATAAAATACTTACTCCAAATTAAAATAAACCTAATAATTAAATAAAACCTATAAATAATAACATTAATTATAATTTTCTAATTTATTTATTCTGTGCCTGCATCACTTATCTTATTCACAGTCTGTTTGATAAGTTGATAAATTTCTTTTGGGTTAAGATATTTGTAGAAATATGGTTTATATCCGAGCAACATCGTAACTTTGCCTGTGGTTTTGGCAGAACGGTGATCCTCGGCTTTCTTGTTTCGGCTTGATGAAAAATAGTAGGGATGGAAAAAGCTACAGCACTAATCTTGCCTATACGCCTCCCGAATATCTAAGAAATGGTAACTAAATCTCCGCTTTTGTGAATATCTTATTGTAGTTTGCTGATGAATATAAATATATGTATACAGAATTATGTGTATTAATCTTTTTTTTTTCCTGGTATATGTATATATTACTTGATAACCAACCAATAATTCATTCTGATTATTGATGTTTTGACACCAATGAATCTTAAGTTCTTATATTGGCATGACAGAGTTGTTCGAATTTGCTCATTCTTTTGCACTGTCTTATGATATAGACTTGTACGTGACTGAAAGAAATATGCTGCTTAATGCTTAATACTCTCTACGAAAGTGATATTATGTGTGTGTTATAGGAAGGGTGACTCCAGAAAGTGTTGTGTTCAGCTTCGGGACTGTCCTTTTGGATCTTCTCAGTGGAAAGCACATCCCTCCAAGTCATGTGAGTTTTTTGATATTTTGTAGTTCATCTCTCATGGATAAATGCATTTATTTTTTTGCCAATTTGGCCAGACTGAATCATAGAATGTTGTACACAGTTAACTTGAGTTGAGCTACCTATTCCACAAGTTTTTTGTACTTATCTCTCAGTTGACCTATCTTTCAAAGTAAAATAAAATCCTTCGCTGAACCTAATAAAGATGTTATACTTGGATTGGTGTACTGAACCCCTGATCCATTTGAACTTAGGTTCAGTTCAGAAATCATACTTGCATGAGTAGTGTCGAATTGTTTGAGGCCATTATATCTTGAGATGTCTTCTATAAAGGTTTACGGACGAGTGCTATGGCATGGCTAGCTAATATTCCTCTTATGATCAAGATATAAAGACGTGATCATGTCTTACTATACCTTGCCTTTGCTTTAACTAATATGTTTCATGTTGATCAACAGTTGTCCTAAGTGGTCACGTACTTGGGATTCTGTTGCATTGCAGTTGATTTTATATGTAATTGTGCTTGGTCTTTTATCTAGAGAACAGAGTGAAACACTTGTTCATATAACATAGATGATGTTTACAGAACCGTACTTTTACCTTCATTGGCTTTGTGTTTTGTCGTGACAAATAGTTGGCATGTTGACAGTTTTGGTGAATGGCATTCCATGATATAGCAATGTGGTTTTGATGATTGGATATGTGCAGGCTCTTGATATGATACAGGGAAAAAACATTCTTCTCCTAATGGATTCACACTTGGAAGGAAACTTTTCAGCTGAGGAGGCAACTGTGGTTTTTGAGCTTGCCTCACGTTGCTTGCAGTATGAACCCAGGGAGCGGCCAAATACAAAAGATCTTGTTGCAACACTTGCCCCACTACAAAATAAACTTGATGTAAGCTTACTGCATGCTTCTGATACAAGTAAACTGTAATGTTATTTTATTGACCACATCTCATGTATTCTGCATGTTGTGATGAATGTATGTTTCAGGTTCCATCTTACATGATGCTTGGGATTCCAAAACATGAGGAAGCACCACCTACACCACAACACCCTCTGTCTGCAATGGGTGATGCTTGTTCACGGATGGACCTCACGGCCATCCACCAGATTTTGGTAATGACACACTACAAAGATGATGAAGGAACCAATGAGGTATTTCATGGTCGGATTATTCAATAGGTAAGTTTTCAGAGTTTGGTATTGAGCACCGCACTAAAATTTAGATTTCGTTTTAGTTGTCTTTCCAAGAATGGACCCAACAGATGAGGGATATGTTGGAGGCAAGAAAGCGTGGGGACTTGGCATTTCGTGACAAAGATTTCAAAACAGCAATAGACTGTTATTCTCAGGTATGTACTATGCTGTCAGTTATGTATGTGCATCACCCAGAGTAATGAAACCCACCATATTGAACATTCCCAAATCCATTGTCATCAAAGATACTCGATAGAGGGATGGTTACTCATAGATACATAAATTTTTGTTTAAAGATTGTTCTTTGTATTTGCAGTTCATAGATGTGGGAACAATGGTTTCGCCAACTGTTTATGCCCGACGAAGTCTTTGTCATCTCCTTTGTGATCAACCGGATGCTGCCCTTAGAGATGCAATGCAAGCACAATGTGTATATCCCGATTGGTCAACAGCATTTTACATGCAGGCAGTTGCCCTTGCCAAGCTGGACATGCACAAGGATGCAACTGATATGTTGAACGAGGCTGCTGCACTGGAAGAAAAGAAGCAACGGGGTGGGAGAGGACCCTAGCAAGCAACCCTGTATATTTTTTTTTTCTTTTGTATTTTGATTTTAAAAGCATAATTGGTGGTCAATTTGTTATTCTACTCAAGTGGTTGTCATTGTTGCTGTAACAAAACAAGTGGGGTCCATGTACCATAGGGATGGGATTTGAGACATATCATTGGGAAAATGTGGCTTTGACGAAGATGTATCATAGGGAGAGTGAGAAACTTGTTTCTTCTGCATCAACTTCATGCTATTTTTTTCTTTGAATTTCATGAAATAATTAATTGGTTATTGATGTGTACATGTGTATCATAGTTATAATACAAATATGATTTCACTACTTGAGCTGGCGCAATAATGCATCACTAAATTAGGCGACAAATAGCTCTGCTTTTCCATCAATGAAGAGGCTCATGAATTCTTCCCCGTCGACGGTTTCTTTCTCTATGAGAAGTTGTGCGAGTTTGTGAAGGATATCGATGTGGGTTGTGACGATCTGCTTGGCCCGCGAATATGCTTTCTCTACCAACTCCCTAACCTCTGCATCTACAATGTCAGCCGTTGCCATAGAGTAATCTTTCTGCGATGACATCTGCATTCGACAAATAGTTAAGTTGCTCATTAGGTTGCAATACATCATACATCTAAAAGGTGAATCTTAACGTGAGAACCAGGAAAAGGAGAGTAGGTCAAATTCTTCTATGAAAACATTTCCTTACCTGCTGACCCAAGAAAGGATTTCCACCAGGCCCGCCAATTGCAACTTGTCCAATCTTTTTGCTGAAGCCAAATCTTTCAACCATCTGCCTCGCCACCCTAGAAACTTGCATGAAGTCGTTTGATGCCCCTGTTGTCACATTTTCCTGGCCAAAAATTACCTCCTCGGCAACTCTGCACCAGCAATGGAAGTGTGAATGAAAAGTTATCACATAACCTGAATCGGTTATTTAATTAGAGAAGAACCAGACAGCCAAAGCATTTCAAAAATCAATGATTTGACAAAATGCATCACAAGTATAAAATTTTAGTTAACCAACCTTCCACCAAGGGCGACTGCCATCTGATTCTCCAGGTAGCTCCTACTGTAAAGTCCAGACTCGAGCCTCTCTTCACTTGGAGCAAAGAAGGTAAGACCACCTGCCTGCCCCCGTGGAATGATGGATATCTTGGCCACAGGATCATATTCCGGCATCAACGCACCAACTAAAGCATGTCCGGCCTCTGCAATTGAAATGCAAACAAAGTGGTAAGCACCCAAAGCAATAATAAGACTTCACGAGTGCAAGAGAACAGGGAATGAAAAGAAGCAGAGAAAATGATACCGTGGTAGGCAACTAATTTCTTCTTTTCATCAGAGACTACAGCATTTTTCTTCTCTGGTCCAGCAATTATCCGCTCCAGAGCATCGGATATTTCATCTTTACTTATTTCTTTAAGGTCACGCCTGGCAGCAAGAATGGCAGCTTCATTCATTAGGTTCTGCAAGTCAGCTCCAGTGAAACCTGGTGTTCTCCTTGCAATCTTCTCAAAGTCCACGTCTTTTGCAAGCGCTTTTCCTCTGGAGTGCACCTGAAAGCATTGTTCGTTGAGAAAACAGCAACTTATTGGAACATATTCTTCAAGACTTAAACCATGACATTAGATGTTTTTGAACTTGATTAAGGTTGCACCAGAAAGTTATCCTTCCAGTATATTCAGAACTTCAGCATTTGAACGTACATGGAAAATATTACATTAACTAGGCCTAGACAATCAATATTTGCGGCCAAAATTCAAGAACATTTCTTGTGTTCGGGAGCCATAACTGGAAATTATTAACCCGAACAAGAGCTTAAACCTTTTCGATATGATTTATCACATATACAAAATTTACCAATTTTTCTGCTTAACTATCTACATATATCTTCCTAGTCCTCTAAACCTTTGCATTAAAGGCGCACAAATATTATAACCAAAATATATAGGAAAGGAGTCACAAAAGCCTACACTAGAGTTTGCATAGAGCGAACCTGAAGGATCTTTACTCTACCAGCAACATCAGGCCTATCCACGGTAACCTGTCGGTCGAACCTTCCGGGCCTCAACAATGCAGAGTCAAGAACATCAGGCCTGTTAGTGGCAGCCAAAACTATCACACCAGAATTGCCTGAAAAGCCGTCCATTTCCGTCAAAAGCTGGTTAATGGTCTGCTCTCTCTCATCATTCCCACCTCCAAGACCTGCTCCTCTTTGCCTCCCAACTGCATCAATTTCATCTATAAACACAATGCACGGTGCTTTTGACTTGGCCTTCTCAAACAAATCCCGGACTCTAGAAGCACCAACTCCCACAAACAATTCCACGAACTCAGACGCTGCACATGAGAAAAACGGTACACCAGCCTCACCGGCCACGGCCCGAGCCAAAAGGGTCTTTCCGGTACCGGGCGGTCCAACAAGAAGACACCCTTTTGGGATCTTAGCCCCAAGAGCAGTGTACTTGTCTGGGTTCTTCAAGAAATCAACGACCTCTTGCAACTCAAGTTTTGCTTGGTCCGCTCCAGCAACATCGGTAAAAGTAATACCAGTCTCGGGAACCTCCTGGAATTTGGATTTCGATCTTCCGAAATCCATCGGCCCACCGAGCCCTCCGGGCCCGCCGGGACCGCCCTGGGCTCGGCGGAAGAGGAAGAACAATCCGGCGAAGGCAATGAACGGGAAAAGCAAATTGCCAATAAAATTAAACAACCCATTACCCGAATCGCCCTCAGAGACCGATATATCGACTCCATTCATGGCCAAAATGTCGATAAGGTCCGGGTCGTTGGGGACAATCACGGTGGCTCGGCGGCCATCGACGGCAGTGAGCTGAAGGGCCGAACCGTCTTTGCTGAACCTGACCCTCTCGACCTTGCCCTTCTTGACAGCGTTCAAGAACTCGCTGTAGCGCCATTGACCACCTTCTGGGAGGTCCGAAACGTTACGGGACTGGGGTTTCGGAGCTTGGAGGAGGAGGTTTTGGGAAAAGGGCGAAGACTCTGATTGGCTGGGCTGTTGGGCTTCGATTACAGGGGGAGGCGTTGGGGGAGGGTTGACGTTGTCTAAGGCTAGGGCTTGTGGAGCGAGCGAGGAGAAGAAAAGGGCAGCTAAAGTAGCTTTAGATGGTATGGAATTCAAGGGTTTTGAATTGGGTTCTTTTTTGAGAATGTTTTTGGCTATGAGAAACTTTCTTTTGGAGACAAGAGAGAATGGAATTGGCACTTGTTTAGTGGTTTTAGGAGTTGGGATTTTAGTACCCAAAAAGTTAGAAGAGAGCAAGGGATTGGTGGTTGAAGCCATGGGTTAAGGGACTCTGTATTTTCCCCCTCTTTTCTCTAAAATTTATTTGGAGGTTGAGGATGAGGGGAGAGCTTACGGTACACCCAATCCTTGTGGTGCAGATAGAAAATAAGGATATAAATATATGAATATATAGAACTTCCGAGAGAGAGATAGAGGAGTGCGATTACAGAGTTCCACTAGTCAATGAAGCGGGCTAAGTTGGAAGATTGTTGCTTGATTTTTGTGGTTTTTCACTTTTGGAATGGGAGATATAATTGAACAAGTTGCTTCATCTTACGCCATAAATTTCTAGCGTCGCTGGGTTCTCATCCACGTGTTCTGTGTTATTTCCAGTCCTTTTTATCTTTGGTTTCTGTGTGTCCAAATACGGCCCAGCCCATTCCAGGACTTCAAAGTTCATGACATGAATCGGCGAGAAAAAGACATGGACAGGGATAGGACTACTAGAGCTCCATTTGACGTTGTTAGAACCGGTTTGTTAGATAAGATTTGTTAGAAGTAAAAAACAGGGTCCAAGAGCTAAATAGCTAAAGCCTAAACCCAAACATGATCTGACTTAGATTTGATATCTCTCCACTTTGCCGTAAAACTCATCTTTCTCTCCTCTCTTACTATTCCTCTCTCTTGTCTCAATTTCGTCTCAAAATAAACTTTTCAAACTTGTATTTAAAACCACTTAAAAGTCTTCCAAAATTACTTTAAGCTTAATACCTTCTCTGCTTGCCTCTCCATTTTCTTCATCTTTTTTTTTTTTTTTTCTGAAGGAATTTTGAAACACTTGTAATAGCTAAAACTTGTCCAATCGAAGGTAAAAAGTCATCCTTTAAGAAAATTCCAAGTCGATATTATCGAAAAGAAAGGGAAATAGACAGCCAAAGTCACCAATAAAGACTCTAGTACCGAAGCTTGATATCCCAGACGAAAATCTAGTCGATTTGAAGGAAAAATAGGTGAATATTAGTTTAATAGAGGAATAAAATATTGGTTTTATATTTAATAACAATTTTTTTTTAGATTGTATGTTAAGAAAAAAATATATCTTGAATTCATTAACTGATATAATTTTTGATTTTTGTGAAAGTTTTTCCCTTTTGAAATTTTATTGGTAGTATTATTGTTGGTTTGGAATGAATATTTGTTATTAGTCATTAATGTACAAATCTTTACCTGTATTAGTTTTATTGATGGTGGTTATGGACTGAATTCGTATTGGGTATTATTTATTTTTATCCTGAGTAGAGGTCAAGATGATCTTGACTTAAACCAAGTGATTTCTGATCACAGTCAAGATCTTCTTGATCTAGAGCCATGTATCACTTGATCTTTACTTAATATTATTGCTTTATTTAGCCTTATATTTTGCTATTGTTTAGCTGAGATTATGATATGTTTGCCATCAAGTATGCTAAGTTTCTGATGTCCAACAAGCTAATTACCAATATCATTGCTGAAAGAATGGAATAGTTCCGTCATAAGTTTACATGCGAGTTGTATTATCATGCATTACAAAAACATAAGAACTATGCCGAAACTGACTGATAGGAGTGATCCAATTTAGGGAAGTAAATATAATATTTTATTTTATTTGTGGTTCAACAATTACTCTATTTTTTGGCTTGTGGTTTCTATGGTTTTTGTATAATATCTAATTTTTAATAATATTTTTTGGTATATTTGATGACAATCATTTTGTCAAAACTCATCTATTTAGTAAATGTTTCAGTGAAATTTAGCGCATTTAATAAAGACTTTATTTATTACTATAAGTCAAGCAAAACTTAATTTTATGTAAGGATATCTTGACTCTAGGTCAAGAATATATTGACTTTAAGTCAAATATTACTTAACCTAAGGTCAAGAATTTTTTCGAATTGACAAGTATATAAAATTAAATTCAATTTTTGATTAAAGAGATTGTGACTCCAGTCAAGAAAATCTTGACATGGCGATTAATACATTATTGACTTAATTAATGAATTAGAAAACAAAATATAATAAAGTTTTTGACCCCAAACAAGAAAATCTTGACATGAGATCAATAAGTTTTAATTTATAAATTTAAAAATACATCACATATAACATCATGACCAAGTTTTATAAACATACTTCATGACTCTCATTGAAAATATTGTTGACTCTAAGTCAAACACTTCTTTCCTTATGTCAATTTTTTTTATCTCGGGTTAAGAATATCTTGACCCAAAATCAATAATTTGTTGTCTTTATTTCAAAATGATGAATATATCAAAATATAGAATTTTTAGCACAATAATGCCTATATCAGTATTATATTCCTCATTCAAATATTACCCATTCATTATTAATCATAAAAAACCAATTTTGAACAAAATTAAATTACTTATCTTCAAAATCTAAATAACTACCTAATATAATTCTTACATCTTTCTAATTGAGTTTTTTTTTTTAAAAATAGTCAAATAGCTGTTGAGAAACACAACTATTAACAGAGAGAGAGAGAGAGAGTGAAATGAAATACAATGAGACATAGAAATATAGAGATTAATCGGGGTTAACAGTTCAGAGCTTTCATATTCCTCTAGAGATGGAAATGAAACCTCTGATATTTAGAGAGAGAACTGAAGAAGAAGAAGTGAGAGAAAGAGAGAGAATGAGAATGTAAAGGAAAAAAAATAGTGGCAGATTATAGAGAGAGAGAGAGAGAGAGAGAGGAACATTTAGTATTCCACCTACTATTTTCACTTTTGGCTAAAAAATAAGCTTGGAAATCATTTTTTTCTCTCTATCTAGTCCTCTTTTTTAGTCCTAGAAAAATTACTATATCATCATAGTCCTAAAAACGTCAAACAGAGCTGTACTAGTCTTATCCAGTCTTATCCCTATCCTTTTTTCTAATTCGGTCTACTAACCTTATATCAACTTTAGGTAAAGGGCTAAAAGATTAGACCAATACCACTGGTTTTTTTTTCTCTCTTTTTTTTTTTTATTTTTATTTTTACATCATATACTATTGTTTTCTATGCTTTAATTTATATACCACTTTTTCTTTTTCAACTATCTGTTTTGTAAGTAAATTGTTCCCGCTCAAATCAACTCCAAATGGGAAGTTTAGCTAATGAAAGTGGTAATTTAGAATAAGATCCAACTAAATCTATTTATTCATGACAATATTTTCTTTGGTCTAGTTTATACCACTTTTTCTCTTTCAAGAAACTTTGTTTGGTTTGTTTCTACAGTTGGATGCGGAGGTGAAACTTTTGTGCCGCTTTTAGCAGATGTTGCGCAAACTACCATATGCACAGTATGTTGAAGGAATTATTGGACTTTGGAGGCATTATAGAGTGTGTTTTTAGGGGTTTAGTGAAAACAAGTGTTTATCTTACGTTGTAACACAAAACTTTGTAGTCAATGTGAAGATACGTAGACAGTGTATACAAATCACAATATACAAATTGGAAACAATTATCTCAGTTTGTTCTTTCCATCCCAATGCTTTCTCTTTGGCATGGGCCGAAGTTGGAACCAACATTTTCTTTCACTAAAAAGAGAAAATGCAACTGGTTCATTGTACATAATTTTTTTTTTCTTTAAAGTAAAGAATAAGTGTGTTTTCATTTTTAGGTGCGGAAAATACTAGTTTTACTACAAATATTTAACTTGAATGAGATTTAAGAATAGCCTTTAGACTTTTTTTTTTAAAATTATATAAAGATTACTAAGAGTAAGAGGTAATCAACTCATTTCATCCGGGGGATATACTTATATATATTGAACATGACTTCATATTTTCATACTAAACTTTTCTAGTCGGGCGAATGTTTGTGATCAATGCTTATAAAATTTGATTCGTCATATGCAGAGAAAGAAAAAGTCCAGCTTTATGCAGTCGAATTTTGGTCATACTAAGCATCACTCGAATGACATATCTTACAAACAATTATACTGCCAAAGAAGAACTTTTAACTGAATTTAAGTCTCTAAAAGAATATCATCAATTAATAGAAATCATCTTTGCGATCCTATACTTAATAGTACAGATAGGCTTTCAACGCCTGATTACATTTTAGTACGATCGTCGAAATCCAACTATGTAAACACATAATTAATCTTTGTAAGTATAGACTGCCTATCGGCATCACAGACATGGCTGTACGTGGGATGAAAAACATGAACGCGTATGAGCAGATCCTGCCTGTGCTCCGGCAATATAGCTCATTTGCCTCGTAATATTTTATAAACGACTAGTTGTTTGAGATTCCACTCGCTATGATAGACATTTTTGGTGCAATCGTGGGAACAAGATGCATGAATTTCGATATGTAATACAGTCTAACAGGAGTTTCTTATTAAGCGTTTAATCTTGAAACAACCAACCAAAAGGAGGCATGGCTGTGATGTTGTCTCACCACGTGGTAGACAATGGCCTATTTCAGTCTTCAGATGGAGGTTGAGATTCCTAATTTTGTCTTCTCTTCACTTTTATATATAAAAGGATGGTCTCGATGAGTTTGCCTCAAACGTTTTCTTCTCTCAAGTTTACAATTCACATTAATTTCTGATAACTTCTATTCAGCCTAAAAGATAAAGAAGATATGGCTACCTCTTTCGAAGTCGCAAGAAATACTTGCCATGCTCGCTCCAAGAGTTTGCCTTCTAGATCTCATCCATTGGTTGAAGGTGTTGAGGAGCAGTTGTCCAGGCTGAGGACATCCTCAGAGTCAACAACCTCATCTTCGTTATGCCACAGATTGAGCAGCCTTAAGGACTTGCACGAGAGCCTCGACAACTTCCTTCAGTTGCAACACACCAAACAAGCTCTCTCCCGAGAGCAGAACAACAAATGCGTCGAACAACTATTGGACGGATCTCTTCGGCTGGTGGATGTTTGTGGCACCACAAGAGATGTTTTCTCCCAGATGAGAGAATGCCTGCAGGAACTTCAATCGACCCTGCGAAGAAAAAGAGGATGTGAATCTGGTCTAGACAATGAAATTAGCGCATACATGTTCTCGAAAAAGATATTGGCTAAAATGACCAGAAATTTGAAGAGTAATATCACAAAAAACCACGCATCAGGTGTACTCCTAAACAGGGATTCTGATTTGTTTTCCGTGGTTACCATCCTTAACGAGTTTGAGGAAATAACATCTGAAGTGTTCCAGTCACTCTTGGCTTTCATTTCGCGGCCAAAGACAAGCTCAAGGTCTATAGTTTCAAAGTTATTTAAGTTCAGAAAAATATCATGTCAAGGAGAGGGAGATGCAACTGAAATAGAGAAGATGGATGCCGAATTGATCGTTCTCAAGTCAAGCAAAGACATCAAAACTGAACAAGTGAAACAAGTATTGAAGGGATTGGAGTCACTAGAGTCCAACATTCAAGAGTTAGAGGAGGAACTGGAATGCATGTTTAGGCATTTGATGAAAACCAGAGTTTCCCTTCTCAACATTTTCAACAACTAGTTGATGTGTTAATCAAAGAATATTTCAGAAACTTGTATATCATATAAAGTTTTGATCTGATTGTAAATATACGTATATATATATAAATATAAACAAATTCAATCCAATTAGATTGAATAAATGTTCAAAATTTTCTTGTTTAATCTTTTTCCTCATCCTTTTGTCTATAGTTTTTTCTTCCAGAAACTGTGAGGGTGGCTGTCAAAATATAATTTGGTTTGTAGGATATGTTGGCGGGGCATTTGATGGGGTTTGCGAGAATCTTTTGTTGAGAACTTTGAATCAAGAGGATCACTGATTAATTATTGTTGAAGCTCCAATTATTACATGTGCAATGTGCACTATGCCTAATTGAATTTGTTAAAGGTTGTCAAGATTCCGATTGCTCCCGGCCACTCTGACCAAATTATTGAGAATAATTATAGAGCCACGTGATTATATTTGTTTCCGAAGCTGAAAAAAGAGCCACTGCTATTTTGATTAATTTTATAATAATAATAATAATAACAATAATGTCAACGTGGGGCTTACACTTGTATATACATCTCTCTGATTATCGAAATCTGGCAAAGGGTGTCTTCGCAGCAGGAAACAATTTTCAGAGATCTCATCAAATGGCCTAATCATCTCCATATAATAATGTGATTGCATGGAGGTGTTAAAGAATTTTTTATTTTTTTTACAGAATTAGAATGGAATAAAAATCGGGGAAGTTGCTTCCAAAACTCATGGTATGACCAAAAAAATGATAACAAAAGATTAAAAACGACAACAAAATGTACCGCAAAATAACATAAATGACAATAAAAATGAAAACGACATCAGAAGTAAAAATACCACAATAAAAGAAAATGCCTTCTATTCGAAAACGACAGTGAAAATCAAACGACAATAAACTTGGCATCAACATTTTTTTAATTTCAAAAAAAAAAAATTAAACGACATTAAATAGGGAAACGACAACTAAAAGAATAAATCACTAGGAAAAAAAAAAACGAAAAACGACAACAGAATTATAGTGTACAATCATTATATTGGAGTCAATTGACATTCAAATTTGATATTATATTATGCATATAAGCAAAATTGTTACATTGTTAACATAGTATTTGCTGGCATCATAAATGTGCATATGGCTATGCGTATCCATTTAGACAATTAAAGCATGAACCTGCTTTAGCGGATCCTGCCTGAGCTCTGAGCTGCAGCTTGCAGGCCTGTCATGTAGGTTAGAACAGTGTGTTGATCCACCAAATTAAAAGAATACACGTTTGGCTTGTACTATTGACCATATATTATGTATATCTTTGACGAAGTTGTTTGTAATTCCACTTGCTATGAACATTGCACCTCATGAAGATTTGTGCATTTGCATGATTAGGCAGTTCAAATTATTGTTTAGCTTTCACTTATCTTATAGGTGCCACGGTACCATGCTGGTATTGTCAATGGTCTGTTAATTGTTTGTTATTATTGATCGTACCATGAGGAGACATTGATGTAATTGCTGTCTCACCACATGGCAGACAACTGCCAAGTTCATATGGAGGTTAGAGAGATATCTAATGTATGCTCTTTACTTGCATATGTAAGGATGGCCTCCATGAGTTTTCCTCAAATATTTTCATCCCTCAAATTTTCAAGTTGTAACCTTTCCCCTGCAACAACAAGAAGAAATGGCTACCACTTCTAAGATCTCAAGAAATACTTGGCATGCTCGCTTGAACAGTTTGCCATCGATATCTCATCCATTGGTTGAAGGCATTGAGGAGCAATTGTCAAGGTTGAGGGCATCCTCAGAGGCAGCAACTTCATCTTCATTGTGCCACAGATCGAGCAGCCTTAAGGACTTGTACGAGAGCCTTGATGATTTTCTTCGGTTGCGGCATACCAAACAAGCTCTCGTCCGAGAAGAGAACAACAAATGCGTACAACAAGTATTGGATGGATCTTTTCGGCTAGTGGATGTGTGTGGCACAACAAGAGATGCCTTCTCCCAGATGAAGCAATGCCTGCAGGAACTCCAATCCTCCTTGCGGAGGAAAAGAGGATCCGAATCTAGTTTATATTAGGGTTTATACCTTAAAAACATGTATATTTTGGATATTTATTGAATTAATAAAATGATATTTTTCTATTTGAATTTGTGCATAATTGGTAAGTCATTAAATATCAGAAAATCTCTGGTTTATTTATGTGACCATAAATTTAGTATATAAGTGTTATATACATGAGGATTAAATTTATGGATAATAAACTAAATATAGTCCGTAATAATTAATTAAAGTTTGGGATCTTTAATTAAATATTATTAGTACGGTCCATTAATATTGAGAATGTAATAGTCTTATCCGGACTATTGATGTGTTGATATTACAATGGAAATACTTTATATAATTTGATTATATAGGACTGGACCAAACATGATTTGAATCTCACATAAATTCCGTTAACTGTTGAAAGTTCAAATAATGTCACTAGATGATCATATGTAGATCAATCTTAATCCTGAGTAGTTATACACTACTATTTATAACATTATATTCTTTGATATACTTGTTAAATGTTTGTTTTTAAACAGATCGAAATACTTGTATCTTAGGAGCATGATAAAATGAGTAACTAGGAATGTAACTTACAGATATGAAATTCATTCCTTCCATTAAGAAGCTAGAAAGATGATTCCCTTGTGTATTGATTCAGGACTTGAACAGTTTGAGTACTCAATTTATAATAGATTTATAAATTAATTGTTCATTAGAAAATCAACGGTACACAAGGATAAAGATGTATTTGGAGAGGTAAACGGAATATAACCTACCTCCAATTATGAATTGTCTATGGAGGATTGAACTACATGTAATGATTAAATCGATGGACTGCTCACAGTTTTCTGAGTAAATTAATTCTGTAATTTCAAGAGTACAATTCCGGATTTTTAGTAGAGTAATACAAGAATTAATAAATTAGACAAATTAATTAAAAAGTTTAATTAATTGTCATAATTTATTGAAGCTTGAATTATAGGTTCATAGGTCTCCAATTCCACCTCTTACAAACACTGTATTGGATATTACATTATTTCTGTTACTGCATATTTTGTCTAGATAAATAGTTTATCTATATGTAATTAATAATTGTTATTAATTAATTAATTAATTAATTTAAATTTATGGAGAGAGAAGTTTCCTAATTTGTTTAAATTTTGAATTTTAAAATATCTAATTATCA